>JAMWET010001846.1:0-287434 GCA_024036415.1 Prochilodus magdalenae
AAGGGAGATTGGGGTGTAAGAGTTAGGGAAGAAAGGGGTGGAGGAGTAAATGTGAAGATAAAAAAGAAGAAAGAGAGGAGAGATGTAAAAGAAGGAGAATTGAATGTGAGAGAGGAAGGAGGAGGTTATATAAATTTAGAAAACGAATAGAGTAGAGTAAGGAGGGGTAGGTAAGTTTAAAATTTACAACAGTAGTATAAAGAATTGTCATGATTACACACTAGGCCGAGATGGGACAGAATTTTTATGAAACAAATCACTGGGAAACCATCTAATAGCTTCTCTTGGGGCCCCTCGAGCACTACAGGTGTGGACATCGGTCCACCATCACAGCAGAAAATAAACCATAATCTTATGTATTGTTACGGATAACTTGCATGTGTTCTAAGGCAAAGAGACATTTTTTCCTATACAAAAAAAATTAGTGGATGTTTTGTTTTTTGTTAGATGATCTTTTCAGCAACCTGCGTTGATTCCATAAATAAGCGGCCGCCATGATCATCTCAAAAAATGGGCAGTTTTACTCGCGCACAGCACAAGCTTCACAATACCCCAACATTGTTCCGGTCCGGCATCTCTTCCTAGATAAAAGAAGAGGAGTTGCTGACAAACACTTGTTACATCCCACCGGAAGTTCTTGAGTTGTGGACTCATTACTCTCTGTAGGAATAACAGTTTACGGAGTCATGTCATTGTTCAAGTTCAATGTATTATTATCAGAATAATAACTGTAGACAGATTAAAAAACTTGAGATTTTGTAAAGACCTCTGAATGCAAACTAATAGTCTAAGTTCTGTTTTTAAAAAAATACCCCAAAAATTAATTCTAAATAAAAATAAACAAGAAATCCAGCAAGATCTAATTAAAATTAATCTTCAAAAATTAAATTCCCTAAAAAAGATTTTGTACATAAGTTAAAAATACAATAATCCATACAGATTAATCCACAGAAATTAATTAATTAAATTAAAACAAATATCCAGGAAACGAAATTATTATGCTAGAATATTCCAGTTGCAAAATGACTCCAAAAACAATAATTAGAATTATTAAAATTTTTAGATTTTAAAGTACACATATTTCTTTATAAAAATAAGCAAAATATTCATACACCAGGTGGCAATTTTACAAACCCGACAAACTGAAATTATTTTTTATAACTGTAGAACATGTTTTTATTGTGATGTGACTTTGAAGTTTTAAAAGCTATCAGAAGCTTCACTGTAGAATACTGAGCCAGCATCCCACATCCAGGTTAATTTTTTTCTCCTTTGAAAAAAAAAACAAAAAACTTATTAAGCCCTAAAAGAGTTAATAATAGGCAGAAGTCCTGAATCAGCCGTGTCAGAGCAGCGGAAATTTAGAATGCCCCCCCCCCCCCAAAAAAATAAATAAATAAAGTCTCACAAAAAATAAAGTTTTTTGTGAAAGAAAAAACAAAAAACACGTACCTACTTTCATACATAAACCTGTTCAGCTTACAACAGCTTAGCCCCGCCCACTTATACTCGGGTTATAAAGTGTGTTCAGAGCTTTTTGAATAATGCGCAACACAAGATAGCCAATCAGAATAGAGCAAAACAATTTATATTTATTATTAAAAAACTGCCTGCTTAATTCTGGATGGGATGGAGAGAGGCTGGGCGCGGTCATGTTAAGACTTTTTGGTACAAAAAAAAAAGAATATTGAAGAAAATAGTAGGATATGGGTCCTTTAAAGATACACAGAGTGAACCATTGGGAAAGAAAGCACTGACACACACCATGACTGGTGATAGTGAAACAATCAGATTTAGATCAGCTGAGGAAGGTCTAAAGAATGCCCAGCACACGGCAGACATTTCTCTGTGTTCCTGTGAATGTATTCAAGTCACTTCTGCAATTCTTTCTCTTACAGACTTCAACCAATCACTCACTGAATTACCTGAAGTCGATCTATATGCAATTAATCCACACCTGCCCAGCAGTGTGCCATCGTCCAATGGACCAAGTGAATTTAATTGTTGCCTCTTTCAAGCAGATATGCTACTCATTCAGGTCCAGTTGACCTAAATATTGTTGAGTAAACACACCTTATGGTTCACTCCAGATGTCTTAAAGTCCAGTGAAGTGGATGCTGTGTTTGGACCTAGTTAACATAAGGCTTCTGTTTTGAACAGTAAAATGCCGTTTGCCAACGTAACTCCGTATCGTAGTGCTTAGCAAAGGTTTGCCAAAGTAAACCCTGCCCAATGCATGTTGTATCAGCTATTGTTGAATAACGGTGCAGAGCTGTCTGAGGGATCAGAGATCACGGGTGTTCTTGAGCCCTTTACACACTGAAATTCCACCTGGTTCCTTCAATCATTTAATGAAATTATGCACTGTAGAGGTAGAAATATCCAAATCCCTTCCAATCTTTCTTTAAACATTATTTTTTTAAACATTTTAATAATCTCACATCTCTGATAACAAATTGGTGAACTTCTGCACATTTGCTTCTCAAGAACTCAGCCTTTCATGAATACGGCTTTGGCACCAAATCATGATGACGGTCACCTGTTGACATCACCTGTTTGAAATCATTTAACTCATTATTTTTTTACCTCATCGCTAACCCTAAACCGCCCCTGTCCTTTTTTGGAACGTGGTGCAGGTCAGAAATTTAGGAATGGATGTATACAGTATACAGTATTAACAATGGAATAAAGTTGACTAGACAAAACATGAAATATTTTGGATTCATACATACCGCAATAAAATAAAAGTCAAAGTACATGTAGGAAACATAGTTTTGTATTCTCCATACTGTCACTATGTTTTCTGGGTTGGTGTTGTAGGATTTATATAGCTTAGAATAGCCTTTAACACTCAAGAGATCTACATGAGTTCTGGTCTGACTGGCTTTGATTTATTTAAATGACGTCCAGGCTGAAACATTCCTTAACATCAGCATGAATGGATAGAGCTTTACTACTGTAAACTGAATAGGTGAATATGTGTTTAAAAACAAACAAATACATTTTCATGACGTTTGAAAAAACGAAAATGCAATGCAGGCTAGTTTTATGGTTTACTGTCCAAGTATGGACTGAAAAGACTAGAGAATTAACCATATATTGTTTATGTACATGGCACTGTAATCAAACTCAGTTAATCAGAATTATCTAAATCTGAAATGGCATAGATGAGTAAAAAGAATTATAAGAAATTTACCTTTAGGTGAAGGAGTTAAATCTCACACTAAAAGTCCCAATTTAATCAAATCAAATAATTAAAGTCAATTTATTCTGAGAATTGAATCCCCCAGTTAATCTCCCCAGATCACCCAGGGTCCTATAGGTTCTCTAGTGCACTATTCTCTTTAGGTCATTCCACAGGATTTCTATTGGGTTTGGAATAGGAGACTAAAATGACCATGGCAGATCTTTGCATCACTGTCCTGCAGGAAGATCGAATGACAGGCAGATCTAGATCTAGAGGAAGACAGAACAAGAAGTAAATTGTTCTGGTATTTTATGGGGTCTGATAATGCCATGTACCCTAACTAGGTTCTCAGCACCTTTGGAGGAACAACAGTCCCTCACAGGCAACATCACAGGCCCTCCGCCATACTTCACAGTGGGCACCAGGTTATTTCACTGTGGTCAGCCTTTTAACATTTCAAGCAAATAGATCATTTTTAATTGCTATATGACTTATGAAGATCAAAGCATTTTTCTATTATTTGAATTGTGGCCTCTTGCTTTTTCCATGTTTTAGAAGGACTATGGGGATCTGACATCTCAGTCACCGCATTTATATAAACCCAGTAAAACATCAATTAGGTGAGGCTGGAATCATGATATCACGACCGACTCACAATTCTCATTTCGATGCATCTCTAAAGACAGGTATGCCGTTGTTCTGTTTTATAACTATTTAATTAGCAAAGCAGATTAACAGATTTCCCAGCTGCTAATCACAAGTTTTGTACCTCCCGTATGCAGTAGCAAGGTGTCCGGCCCCTAACGCACCAAGCAGCCCCCCGATGCAGTACATGGATACAGTGAAGGACCAGATGAGGGACAGCTCCCAGGCCTCCAGAGAGTGACCATAGCGCTGAACACATGTTGCGTTCACCAACTCCTTTATATACTTAAAAAAAAAAGTACTTTGATTAGGCCAGTAAACATATATATTTTTTTTACATCCAGTGGTTCTTTATTTATCCTGTTATCAAATGAAAAAGGTGCATGTTTCAAAAGCAAGTCCCACCAGGTTTATACATAAATAATTATACCTGCTAGTTTGAGCTAAACAGCAAATCCAAGACTTTTCGGAACCTAAACTATTCACAACTGCAGTTAATGAATCCTATTAGAACGTATGTAGATTATATATTAGCACAATTATGAAGTTTGTTTGATAATAGACACTATAACATCAAACAACATCATTAATATCTTTCCATACAAATTAGCAATTTATTACTTTGAAAAATATACTTATATACCTTAAAGTAGCCATATTGGCAATAAGTAAATAAATAAATAGCTGGAACAATTAACAATTATACAGATAAATATTAGATTATTTACACAAACTGAAGACACTTTTCACCTGAATATGTTTCAATTCTCAGTCAGGTAAACTTCAGCAATACTTACTACAGATGGTGAGGTGAGGACAGAAATGTGGAAGCCATACTGGAAAGTTCCCCCAATTCCTGCGATTAAAATGACTGCAACAAGCACAGGGCTCTCCAGCTGGAGACAGAAACAAAGAACACTTCAGATCACTGACTGAATAGTGCCATGTTAGGCTAGTAGTACCAGCAACTTACCAGTAACCTTAAAGAATGGGTCATGACTCCTGGCAGTTGTCCTGTAGTTTTGTGTCTGCTTTGACTTTCTCATGAGCAGATAGATGTGACACAGCAAACCTCTAAATGCCTAACTGGCTACGTTGAAATATAACTTGCCTAGAAACGGTTGAACTTTGAGTGAGAAAATAGGTAACTCAAAGTTTGCAAGACAGTGTCCCAGTGCAAGACTAAAAATAAAATACATTCAATACTACCTCAGTAAAGACGTTAGGAAAGAAAAAAAAAAAGTCAGAAACAAAAAATATTATATTTAATAAAAAAGACAATTAAGATACAAAAGAAATAGAAACAAGAATGAAAGAAAGATTCCTGTTTAATTCCTGTTTGGGAAACAATCCTCAACCGTGCAGTTATATGTAAAGTATTTTTGTATGTATGCATGTATGTATGTATACATGTATGTATATTCACTTGGGAATTCAACAATCCATGACTAGGAGCACGCAAACATTTAAATACATCTGAGCATATAAGAGCATAAAACAATAAACAAAACAGATCAATATTAATAACTTTATTGTCAGACATAAAAACATATTTACCTTAAAAGAAAAAACAATATTTACCTTAAAAGAGACATAAAACACAAACATAAACATAAAACTGGCAAAAAAGACCTGGCTAAGGTCAGTCTTATGCCATCAGTTCGGTGTGTAGCAGTGTTAGTCTGCATGAAAATGACTGTGACAAGAGTGACAAGAGAGGTGAAGACAGGGAGTGTCTTGTGCATGTTGTCCGTCTGAGTGTCCCTGGATCATCTGAAACTGGGCACAGCGCCTACAACAAACTGAAGACGCAATCTCAAGGGTCTACTAACCACCTCCTGCTCTATAACGACACCCCTCTGCCTGGAGGAGAACGCCTCACAGTAGAACGTAGCGTGTCAGACCGCCTCCTCTGAGCTCCTTCAGCCGCTGGCAGTGTCTTAGCATATTCAACATGCCAACAAAGCGCTTATCCACCTTCAGCTGTGCCAGATCACGCATGTCCTCTTCCACCACAAAAAACTGACCTGAGGGAGAAAGAGAGGAAAGGAGAATGGAAAAGAAATTGCCAAAATTAAGCAGCGGAGAAGAAAAGATAAGAGGCGAAAAAGGTGAAAGAGGCATGGGGGGGTAGAGAGAGAGAGAGACAAAAAGAGTGAGGGATTGTGTAAGAGAGCGAGAAAGGATAGAAAAAGGTGGAGAAAAAAGCAGAAGCAGAAAGAGACAAATAGAAAAAGAAAGAGGAGAGAGACAGAGACGGAGAGAGAGAGAAAGCGGGTGAGGGAGAGAGAGAGAAACAGTGTGATGGATCACCTTTCACTTGCGGTAACAGCTTGTTAAGACACTAGGAGACAGGATAAATGACCTTCGTTATAAGAGCAATTACAGCCATTCATGCGACTACAGCTTTTCGGAGCAAACGTCCCGAGATCTCCTTAACATAAATTAAAACATGTGCTGGTCTGCATTAATTAAGGTTAGAGTCCTACACGATTAAGGTCAAAGAGGCCAACATGACCTCTCCAAATCTAATCCGAAAGAACAGAACAATTATCGCTATGAACTATTTATCTTCATTAATGAATAATGATAATTGGAGACTGTTTAAGGTGCTGTAGTATGTGTTTATGCTGTATTGTAAGCAGTTTTCTGTTCTTTGGTGAGGTTATGAAACATTTGAGGAGCTCTGCTCTGATTGGCTGGTTTATAGTTAACATTAGTTGCTTGGAGCTTGTTAGTAGCCAGAGGTGGGTAGTAAATAATTACATCAAGTAAAATACTTACTGATGTGTAATACTTACTACTGTATTTACACACACGATATATATATTATAATTATATGTGTATGTGTATACATATAAATCACCTTTAGTGTCTTTGGTTTCCTGGTCTTTAAATCGCTGGTGGAGTTTCCGCGTGGCGTTGGTCAGGCTCTTAACCGGCTGGTGGAGGATTTTATATTTCCCAGTCACAGCAGTATTGATGCTCTTCACAGCAGCATTCAGCTGGTCATATGTAACTCGTCCTTTCATGTACCTGAGTGGACAGTGTTACAGTGCTTCCGATATGAGATGAATTTAATAAAATCAAATTAGATGCCGACAAAATTTGAGAGAAACAATATAATCGATTTAGAAAAAACTGCAAGGACTTATTCGTGCATGTGTCTCAGGAGAAAAAAAACACCACCTGAAGTATCACTTGAAATGCTCTTTGGTGTCTGATGTTTGCTTCTTTAATTTTTATCACAACTAATTTGGCTAACAAGTAATTTTAAGTGTATATTGCTCAGCTGTATACCAATACTGCCAATTAACACTGTGCAAACCAGAGTCATAAGCCACTGTCTGAAACTATGGGCAGGTGACATTACGATATGTATTACTGATATTTATTGTCACAAATCCCATCACATAATAATACACTTTTCAAGAATACAACAGATACAGTGAGGAAAATAAGTATTTGAACCCTGCGACTTTGCAAGTTCTCCCACTTAGAAATCATGGAGGGGTCTGAAATTTTCATCTTAGGTGCATGTCCACTGTGAGAGACATAATCTAAAAAAAAAAGAAAATGCTCTAACTGAAGGAAGGAGGTTGTTCCCCAAAATCTCGCAATACATGGCCCCGGTCATCCTCTCCTTAATATAGTGCACTCGTCCTGTCCCATGTGCAGAAAAACACCCCCAAAGCATGATGCCTCCACCCCCATGCTTCACAGTAGGGATGGTGTTTTTGGGGTGGTACTCATCATTCTTCGTCCTCCAAACACAGTGAGTGGAATTAAGACCATCTGACCACAGAACCTTCTTCCATGACTCCTCTGGATCATCAAAATGATCATGGGCAAACTTAAGACGGGCCTGGACGTGTGCTGATTTAAGCAGGGGAACCTTCTGTGCCATGCATGACTTTAAACTTTGACGTCTTAGTGTATTACCCACAGTAACCTTGGAAACAGTGGTGCCAGCTCTCTTCAGGTCATTGACCAGCTCCTCCCGTGTAGTTCTGGGCTGATTCCTCACCTTTCTTAGGATCATTGGTACGCCACGAGGTGAGATCTTGTGTGGAGCCCCAGTCCGAGGGAGATTGACAGTCATGTTTAGCTTCTTCCATTTTCTAATAATTGCTCCAACAGTTGATCTTTTTTCACCAAGCTGCTTGGCAATTGCCCTGTAGCCCTTTCCAGCCTTGTGGAGGTCAACTATTTTGTCTCTGGTGTCTTTGGACAGCTCTTTGGTCTTAGCCATGTTAGTAGTTGGAGTCTTACTGATTGTGTGGGGTGGACAGGTGTCTTTATGCAGCTAACGACCTCAAACAGGTGCTTCTAATTTAGAATAATAAGTGGAGTGGAGGTGGAGTTTTTAGAGGCGGACTAACAGGTCTTTGAGGGCCAGATTTTTTGCTGATTGGCAGGTGTTCAAATACTTATTTGCAGCAGTAACACACAAATAAATTATTAAAAAAATCATACATTGTGATTTCCAGGTTTTTTTTATTTTTAGATTATGTCTCTCACAGTGGACATGCACCTAAGATGAAAATTTCAGACCCCTCTATGATTTCTAGGTGGGAGAACTTGCAAAGTCGCAGGGTGTTCAAATACTTACACTTTGGAAGACCTGTTCTGCGTTCCTATTGGTTTAGACAGCGCAGGTGGTACTTACTGTGGGATAGTGTCAAACTCTTGCACAGTGATGAACTCCATCTCTTTGATCATGGCACGTGAAGGCTTCCTGGGTTGTTCCTGCTCCTGAGGAGCTGCCTGCACATCTGTGGGCCTGCTGGAAGCCGCCAGCTGTCCTGACCTGATGGGACGGTGGGAGGAAACTAGTTAAATGAACTTCAGCAGTTTCAAACAGACTGAGACAAAATATAAAACATACTCCCTACTTTTTAAATATAGAGGATTGATGTAGTTTGTAAACATTAACAGTTTCAAAATTTACTCTTTACCCCCTAAAGAGTAATCTGAAAGACAAGCTGTGTGTTTGTTTTTGTGTGACATGATCCTTAAATTCCATATGCTGTATATCCTCTGTTTGTTACTGTGCCTTTAAGATCAATATATCACTATAAGCTCTGTTCTGGTGGTCTGCCCTATACTGTACCTCATTTAAAAAGCAGTTTAGGCTTCATCATTATTTCAGTATGGCATGGGATTAAATCGCTGAAGGCTTCATTTTTGGATACATGTAAATGTAATGTAATGTGTATGACTTCATACACATTAATGTAAAACAAGGACAGGAGGGGCTGAGAAGTGAGAGACAGTTTAAAACTGTAACATGGTTACATATTACATATACGGGCCCTTTAACAGCACGCTTCAATTCCCTGAAGAGAGATTGGAAAACTATCATCTAAAAATAAATAATGACTATTTTTGTAGTTTTCAACTTAATAAATGTTTAGCAAAGATAATTCTACTATGGGAATAATGATCAATAATGGATATTTCACCTGGACATACAGCATTCATTTCCAAATAGCAATATCATCTTCACAAGCTCTGAACAACTGAATTTTAATTTCACTTTGTTGAACGGGGAGCAGGTTTCAAACATAAGGCTGTTTCCTCATAAACCTCAGATAACACAGATGCATGACACGGCAGGATTTACCGCACTGAGCGGAGCCTTTGATCACAGCGTATGGTGCATGCAAGTTTTATTCGTTTCACTCTGTTCCACAAAGAAACTGTCCCAGATACAGACATCATAGCTAAAGCATGACAGCTGGTATTATGCCTATGAATGCATACAGAGACAGTCTGCCGTTTGGTGTTTTCCTTTGCTCAGCCTCTCCTCAAACCACAAGGACGATGAAACACTAACTGTGTACTTATGTGACCTTCTGGGAACAAGAGAGAAAATGATAATGTATTTCAACATTATTCTTCAACGGTCAGGACCTCCACTGAGCAGCTATTATTTGGGTGATGAATCATGCTCAGCACTGCAGTGACACTGACGTGGTGGGAGCATGTTAGTGTATGTTGTGCTGGTGTGAGTGGATCAGACACAGCAGTGCTGCTGGACTGAAAATAGTGAAACCATAACTATTAAGCCAACAGCTTGCGACATCTAATAAAAGACTAAAGGATGACCCGCACAAACTGTGCAGCAACAAATGAGCTATTTACATCCACAAGGTGGATAAACAAGTGTCCAGTAGAGTGGACAGTGAGAGGACACAGTGTTTAAAAACACCAGCTGCACTGCTGTGTCTCATCTGTTTATACCAGGGCAACATAAACTAACATGCTATGACCACATAAGTGCTAAGAATGATTCACCGACCTAATAGTAGCTGCTCTCAGGTGGTCCTGGCACACGGAAAGAGGTTTGCACCCAGTATATCACTAGGTTTTACATATTAGGCTGAATATATCACTAAAAATGAAAAGCATGTGTTGGCCAAAATAGGACATCTAGGAAAGTTTTAAAAAATTAAATAAATAAATGTGCAATCTTACAGAGCAACTGGCTGTTCCCTGCGGGGCATGTGGGGTGGGATGTTCTCTTTTAGATGCTGCGCGTTCTGCACATCCTCCTGGAAGAACTCGTCCAGTTCCTGCGAGAGAGAAAGAGCAAAAGCGAGAGAGAGAGCTGTTATTGAATGAAAACAGGGTTGTGAAAATATATTAATCTAAATAAACTGCACGTGTTTTAGAAGATCATAATAGATTCTCTATATTCCATCACTGTGTACATACTTATTCCAGGGATATCCGTATACCCAATATATTTAAATGAATTGATTCTTAATCATAAAATAACAGAATATAATATATAAGCATATTTTATAAGCATCTCAAGTAAATACTTCAGATTTCATGATGCACTTAACCACTGTCTGAGAAAGTGAAGAAATCTGTCAGACAGAGAAAAAATGCATTTTAATGTCCTTATATAACCCTTATATTAACTTTAATAAAAAAAAAAAAACATTTCCACTTTATACAAATTACGATGTATTTATATCTGCTGCCGTGTATTCAGTTCTCCTGTCTTAGTTCTTCACGCTAAATATATAATTTTTTGTTAGACAGACTTTTTTAAATTAGTTTAATATTCACAATAGCGGTTTCCAATACAGTATTTACGTATTTATGTATAGCTGATGGGGTAAGTTCTGTAAAAAAAAAAGTTCAACAACCATGGAAATATAAAACTGTATTTCTAGGTAGTATGACTGTATTGCTTAACAAGTTCACTGACTCCAAAATTTGGCAGACATCATCTTTTTGAGATTTTCTATTATAAATCAAGTTCATCTGAAAAACTTTGCCTGTCATTTGTGTGACAATTTACATAAACAGCAGTTTAAACATTTAAATGAAATTTATCTGAACGGCAATAAGAATGGTCATAATAAGTTAGGTAGGTCAATTTTAAGTCTTTAATTCTAGCTATTTCACCTCAATATTTCTCAACTATATAAATGACATTTTAAAGACATTGTATGACCAAACTGAACATGAACAAAGCTTTTTAAGGATCTTTTTAAAGGAGTCTGAATTTGTATTTGTATTCTGGGACAGCATGCAACCACAGGTCAAGTCAAATTTCGCCTGGTATCAGACAATAAACCTGAAACTTAAAACAGTGTTGCTCATATATAATAATTTGATTTTTTACTGATAATGATAATGGTAATTATCTGATGAAATGAGGTGGCAGAGAAACACACCATCCTACAGGAATGACTGCCTTAATCAAATCTGTTTAGTAGAATACAGAGAACATATGGTGCAAAGTAACAAACCTTCAGGTGTGTTAGCAGGTCCCTCTGCTGAGCTACATATCTCTCAAACCGATCCAGTAGGCCATTGATGGCATTAACATCCTGCTCAATTTTGACCAAAAAAGCCCGCTTGTCTGGATCCTTTGCTGGAAAATTAAATAGAAGGCATTAATAACCATGCACAAATCTAGAACTTACTATCAGCATAAGGTAATGTAACAGAATAATTCTCATGTAACTTCTATTCTTTATGCAGTTGGTTTTTGCAAAATAACCTAAAAAAATGTATGACATATTGTCAGGCAGTAACTAAATATAAAAGTAAAATGTCAGTTCAGGTGTTCTCATTAAAAGGTTTCCCTCATTGTTTCTGTTTCATATTCTAATATAAGTGGGATGGTGGACATGTGACAAAACCTTTAAAAAACACATCTGCTTTGGGGTGGAGGTTTGACAGTGGTCTGTTTTGAAACATCTTTCTAGCTTCCTAGTAGTAATGTTAGTTATCTGGGTGCCTTCTGCGTCCACTAGATAACAGAAAAAACAATAAACAACACCAGTGTGACTCCATGCATGAACTTCATTTAAAGATACGCAAAACATCTACACCAAAGCAGCTGCTGTATTTCAAATGCCCCCCCCCCACCCTCAAGATATGCCACATGTTCTAAGGTTTCTGTACACTTGCTTTTCCAGCATTTCTTCTAAAATTAAGGGTATTAACAGTGAGTTTTTCCTCTTTGCTGCAGGAATAGCCTGTAGGTTTCTGAAAAGACTTTACACTACATGTTGGAACATTGCTGTGATGACTGATGGCAGCCAAAAGAACATTAGGGAGATCAGGTACTGATATACTGATGTTGGATGTATACTGGATGTTTTGGATGGAGCTTCATCCCTCCAGAGAACATAGTTAAACTGTTCCACAGGCCGACGCTGGGGGTTTTGTATACCTCTAGCCCACACTAGGCATTAGGCATGGTGACCCTGGGTTCATGCGCAGCTGCTCCTTTTTTATGAAGGTTATACAACAGAACATCTGTGTCAGCAAAGGGTGCACCTTAAAAACATGTGTCAAACAATAACAAATCTATTAACCAAGCTGATATAAGCATAGTGTCATACCAACAGCACGCAGCTCCAAAAGCCTTTTGACGAGTGAAATCTTGTCATTGATGTGCTTTGTCACCTCTTCCAGCTCACAGTGGCTCATTTCTGAAAAGCAAAGTCCAGCCAATAAGATACAAATAATAGCCTTTGGAGGATCTTTAATGGCACAGATTAATGTGAAAAGCTTACATAACATCTCAATACTCAGCCTCTAGATTACACCTGATTCAGGGCTGTCATGATTAGCCAATGCAAAAATGAATAAATAAATTAATGTATAAATATTACAGCTGTCACAGACTCAGGGCTGTCATGATTAGCCAATTCAATTTTCTTTTTTTTTTAACAAATAAAGCCTAAAAATGGTTAAAATGTAGCTTCTTTATGTATTAGCAATGAATGGTTGACAACTACATTGACAATAATGCATAATTTAAATTGTTCTACTGCTCTTTCTTACAGTATGCAACAGAGCTTGATTTATACACCATTTTTATGGGGTTCTTTCACATAGTAATTGTTTTAATTAAAGTTGCTGTTGTTGTTTATCTATTTCCCATTTTCAAACACATTTTGAAATCTCTGAAAGGGTCTGCATGGTTTGTTTTTTATTCCAGTTAAGGCACTTCTTTATTATGCATGTATAAATGATAAAGACAAAAACAAAGACATAATAGCATGAGGAGGAAATGTCCAAGCAGGATGCTGTCAGACAAAACAGCTCCAATAAAATTTTACTTTATAAGGTCACTAAATCACTAAACAATGGTAAACAGATGCAAATGTATTTTTACAACTTGCAATCTGTGATCAATACATCACTTAGCATCCATAAGCAAGACTTGCATTTGTTACTTTATAACCCAGGTTTACAGAGCACTGGCCAAAAAAATGCAAGGAGCCTCCCAAATTATCAGAGCACAAACATTCTGGCAGATGGTAGATTTTTTTGCACACTTTCTCTAGCAGGGTAGAAAACTTTAAGCACTATGGGAGACCAGAGGGAGCGAATAAATGACTTCAAAGTTAGTTCTGAGTTGTTATGGGGACAATTTATTATTAATGAATGACAAAGCTAGGGGGAGAGTGTTGAAATAGGACAGAAAACATCTCAATAAAACATCTCAAGTGAGCCAGCATCACTGAGGCCTTAACCAAATGCCCAACAATAATGTGACAGTGTCAGATGGTCATTCAAAGCATGAATATCGACCATATGAGCATTTACAGACATGTCTTTGATCAAAAAGAGTTTCTTAGTATACATTCACTAGCATCTAACATTGGGCCCATTACACCAAGGGCTGATTTATTAGACAGTGATTTAGACCTATTCTGGGACTAACTTGTAGAGCTAAAATCTTTTTTTTAAGCCTAAAAAGATTATTTTCTGCTACAAGACCATCATAGAGGTCAGGTAGTTCTGGGTCACGCTAACTCTTCCCAAAGGTACTGGCTGGAGGTCCATCACCAACCAACGCTGGGGAGCTTTGTACACCTCTAGACCGTTTACCTAGAAAAGCTTTACTGCTGGGTTTCAGTTTTTCGTGGTCAGCCATTGTTGCTGTTTCACTACAATTCCCAGCATGCACAAGTAGTTAGCATTCTGACTTCCCTTCTAACACTTTCGAGGTCCCTCGAAAATATACTAAGGCACTACCGTAGGAGGTCAGTAGGGATATTTACAACAGACGTTTGACACAATTTTTTGTAGCCTCACTACTTTCTGTAGAAATTGTTTTCTCTCTAAAATGGATCAATCAGATAGAGCCCCTTGGTTCCTATAATGAGTTTCATTGTTTACGATGTGGTATGATAAATATCGTACAGCATTATTGTTACACACGTCGGCACTTCCAATCCTGAACTGCAGTGAAATGTGGATGTTTTAGCATTATGAAAACATGATATGAAATGTGAATAGCATAAACTTATTCAGCCACAACAACCTTAATCTGTGCCTTATAGAGACCGAAACTGTCAGAAAAAGAAGTTAGCTAACGCAGCTATCGCTAACTCAATTCACATAAACGTAAACAAAACTTCACTGCAAAAACACGAGACAGGGTTAGTGACTCAATACACATAACACTACTAAACTTCTTACAACGTCTAAATGACGTAATCACTTACTTTTGAATGATGGCTATTTATCGACGTGTCAAATATTAATCCGAGAGTTTATTTAGAAATTATTGTTATTTTTTAAACCAGACTGGAGCTCCTCTTTGTCGCGCCGACGTTTGAAAGATTGGCGGTCTGTGATTGGCTGTACGCATTTACGTCACTGGGAGTACGTCGGCACGTTTCTTGTACGTGAGGTCAGCCGCTGTCGGTGCAGACTGTACAATTAATAAGTAACATTATTATTATACGGGTTATATATTTCATAGATACACTAACATGTTTTTACTAAACTAACATGTTTTGGTATACTCTTTACTACTCAGGAACGTCATACATTTGTTAGTTACGATATTTATGAAATGACAGAAGTTAGACTACGAATATTTAATACTACTTTAACTTCAAAAATTCAGCAACATAGACGCGTTTCATAACACCTACAGGAAACCCAATGCGAATACTGACACATTTGCAATAATTTAAATAACAAACATTTTAAGTAAAAAAAAAATCCTTACCTAATTCTTATTACGTGCACCCCCAAAACTATCACTTGTAATGCAGATATAAAACCTCTGCAATTTAGCTTTTCATCATACAGACCACATGAAGGTGTTGTAACGTGGACAACTTAGGTATAGAAGATACTAGAGCGAACACCAAATACTTTTTGGTATGCACTAGATACAATAATTTAAAAAAATGATTGGAATTATTTTTACCATCCTCTATAAGCATATGAACAATTATATTTTTATATCTCTTTGCCTTTAGAAACTGCCAACATTTTCTATCTGTGAAGATAACTTAGCTGGGTTTTTTTGGGTTAAATTAAATTGCTCTAATATAGACTCCTTTAATCATTGCAGAAACTACTAATATGTATTGCTCTAGGCCACATATTCATCATTTTCTTGGTGACAATGAGTTACAAGTTATCATATTCCTCCTAGCACAGAACAAACTTGTGGTATGCCAAAGTGGTTTGCTAATTTTAATTGACCAAATAAACTGCAAAGTGCATTCAAATGAACATCAAAATGTGTGAAATGTGTAGTTCTATGTTGAGGATGTGTTAACTTGTTTTCACTCACATTTTAATTTAAAATTAACAAATGTAATTAACAAATGTTATATGTGCAGATGCACCAAAACTGTACACAGTAATTTAAAAATGCGTAACAGATTAACTTTTTTTTTATTTAAACATAAAAAACATTGGCCAACATCACAAATATAAACAGAAAACAGTTCTTAGGTACATTCAAAATGTAAACACACTCTGGATGCACTGTCAGCAAAATGTTCTGGAGAAGTTTTATTTAAAAAGAAAAACAACCTATCCTTATAATTGCACTGTTTAAAGTCATTTAGAGTCAGTCTGTTTAGAGTCAGTCAGGGTCAGCTGTGTTACAGTATTTTATTTAAAACGTAACAAAACTAATCTAAAAAACACAATAGACATTGGCCCCAATGCTGGTCAGCTTCTTAGAGGCCCAGAGAGGCCTTCAGGAGGGAGGCCATATCATCAGGAATGGTGTCTTCATCTCCTGAAAGAGTACAGATTATTACTCAGCAAAAGAAATCAGCATAGAAAGAGAATAAAAACTACAGCACTGACCTAACATGTACACTGCTCAAAAAAATAAAGGGAACACTTTTTAATCAGAGTATAGAACCAGCTCAGTTCAACTTCAGGGATATTGATCTGGTCAGTTAAGTAATAGGGAGGGCCATTAATCAGTTTCAGCTGCTTTTGTTGTTTGAAAATGAAATTAACAGGTGCAGTGGAAGAGCAACGAGACACCCCCCAAAACACGAATGGTTTAAAAGGACGAGGTCATTGACATTTTTTCCTCCCTCATTTTTTACGACTGATTTTTCACTAGTTCTGCAGTTGACTTGGGTCAGCGTCACTACTAGTACCATGGTGCGGTACCTGGACCCTACAGAGGTTGCACAAGTAGTCCAACTACTGAAGGATGGCACATCAATATGTGCCTTTGCCTCTCTCAGCACAGTCTTAAGAGTACAGTGGAGATTCCAGGAGACAGGCAGTTACTCTAGGAGAGCTGGGCAAGGCTGTAGAAGGTCCTTAACCCCTCAGCAAGACCGGTATCTGCTCCTTTGTGCTAGGAAGAACAAGATGAGCACTGCCAGAGCCCTACTGCTGTGAATGTGTCTGACCAAACAATCAGAAACAGGCCTCATGAGGGCGGCCTGAGGGCCCGACGTCCTGTAGTGGGCCCTGTGCTCACTGGCCAGCATCATAGAGCTCGATTGGCATTTGCCACAGAACACCAGAATTGGCAGATCCGCCACAGGCGCCTTGTGCTTTTCACAGATGAGAGCAGGTTTTACCTGAGCACATGTGACACACGTGACAGGCTCTGGAGACGCCGTGGAGAATGTTATGCCGCCTGCAACATCATTCAGCATGACTGGTTTGGTGGTGGGTCAGTGATGGGGAGTCTAGGGAGGCATATCCCTGGAAGGACGCACAGACCTTTACAGGCTAGACAACGGCACCCTGACTGCTATTAGGTATCAGGATAAAATCCTTGGACCCGTTGTCAGACCCTACGCTGGTGAAGTGGGTCCTGGGTTCCTCCTGGTGCACAACAATGCCCGGTTCTTGGAGAATGAACGAATTGATACCATTGACTGGCCCACCGGCTCGCCTGACCTAAATCCAATAGAACACCTCTGGGACATTGTGTTTCGGTCCATCCGATGCCACCAGGTTGCACTTCAGACTGTCCAGGAGCTCAGTGATGCCCTGGTCCAGATCTGGGAGGAGATCCCCCAGGACACCATCCGTCGTCTCATTAGGAGCATGTGGAGGCCATACAAACTACTGAGTACCATACTGAGTTGCTGCAATGGAATTTGGGTTAAATGGACGAGCCTGCTGCATCATTTTTTCACTTTGATTTTCAGGGTGTCTTTGAATTCAACCCTCTGTAGGGTGATCATTTTCATTTCCATCAAACGATGTGGCATCCTTTCATTCCTAACACATTACCCAGTCTATATGAGGAAAGATATTCTCCATGATTTTTTTTCCCATTGAGATCTAATGTGTTTCCAAAATGTTCTCTTTATTTTTTGAGCACTGTAATTCAGCTGTATTCTGGATCAACTGGCATGTTTTGTTTAGGTGTAAAATAGCACCTACAGAAAACACTTATAAGCATTTTAATACACAATTACAAAAACAGCTGGTTTGTGTGGGGTACTTTGCAGAAGTTGTCTGTCTTGTGATGTTAGCTTGCATATAGCGATATTTGTATTTTGTTTTTTAACATTCTCTTACTTCAGAGGATCTAGTTACAAGTGCACACAGTACAGAATGTACTTTGGAATCACCGGGTGACACGGCAGTGATTTTTTAATTCAGCTCCATTTTCTTTTTACTATAGAGAAATCCAGCTCAGATCTACAGTTCTTATTTGGACAAGACACTAACTAATGAAAAATGTCCTCTACATGGCCTCTTAAAGAAGAGAGAATTCCACAACCACCCTTAAAAATAAATAAGGTCTCCTGGGACTGGTTAATGATCATTACTGCAATGGCATTTGTACATGTGCACCTAAAATGAGCTCACCCTCCTCAGTGGCAGTCATGTCCTGCTCTAGTTTAAGCTTCTTCTGGCCAATGCGGAGCATGGCGTCCTCTATGGAGTCCTTGCTTATCAGCTTGATCACTTTAACAGTCCTGCAGAAAGACACAAACATTTAGATACAGAGGGCACAGACAAAAAATACTGTCCATATATAACAGATTTCATCAAAAAAAAATGATGAAAGATCTTAAAGGGACACTCTGGCCAAAATAAATTTGCTGTAAACATGCTTATTTGCATCCTACAGGGGTGCTGCACAGTCTCAAGTGAGAGTTAATGATTTGTATGCATGTATGCATGTATGTATGTATGTATGTATGCATCTTGAGGGTCGGAGGACCTTTTAAAACACAACCTTTTACAACTGCATCTTGTGGGTGCTGTTTTGCAATGCTGGTTTGTTAATTAGCTGGGGACCACAGAAGGGAATGCTGAAGGGAAGCTGAATCCTGCTTGAATGCTGAATATCTTGCATCCATATAATCATCTAGTAACTGTTTTTAAATCAGAGGGTACAATGCTGAAGCTAATACAGCATACCATGACAAACAATATATTAAACTCTAGTTGAAGGGTTGAATGCCCCTTTAAAGCAATATTTTAGCTAAAATAGCAGACACCATTAAAAGATGAATGGGACTAACTATTATTACTGTGGTAACAGAGAGGCGGAGTCACATTCGTTCCTTCCAAACCATGGCACATGCCTACCCGCTGATCGTGCAGGGGTGTGCAGGATCAGAGGGGAAGCACAGACTCTTTATCAACTGGCTCTCTCTCTCCGTGCTGAGGAGGATTCCAGCCCGCACACCACACAGCAGAGAATGAGAGAGCAAAGCGTACAAGAGAACAAGGGACTGCTTTAAAAGGGTTTTGGTAGGATTTCTTGTAGTAATTTGTAAATAATGCATGTTTGGTCCGTTGGGTTCACGCTGTGTGTTTATGTTTGTGCCCCTCGAGGTGTCCCAGTCAATGTGCTCAACCAAGCCACATTATGTAAGAAATATATTCGATAATATGCTAATATGTATTATCTATGCGTTATAACTATGCACAGGCCTTTATCAATTTATCATTCATTATAAAGTATAATTATAAAGAATAGTGACACTTCCTATTAACTAATTATAGTCAATTATTAGAGACTTATGAAACATTAGAGTTCATGAACATATCTTCAAAACATTGTTACAATGAGCTATAAGCACATTCATTATATATTATGATTACAGGGTTTTTAAAACAACTGCAATGCTATGCTAACTGGCTGCAAATAGCAGTCATTCAATGCCAGCTGTGTTAGCAGTTTAAGCAATCCTGTTATTGTTCAATCACATGCTTTCTGTCTCTGACCTGGTTTGGCCAACGCGGTGACAGCGGTCCTCTGCCTGTTTGTCATTATAAGGGTTGCAATCTATATCATGAAGGATGACCACATTAGCAGAGGTCAGGTTGATGCCCAGTCCCCCAGCCCTGGTAGACAGCAGAAACACAAAGATATCCTGATCCGTGTTGAACTGATCAATCAGTCCAATTCTGTGGGAAGAGAAAGAGAGCCATGGAGTGAGTCAGTGTACTTTACGATAATGTCTGAGTAATGAAGTCCAGGTCCAGGTCTAGTACATGGACAACAATGCACTGAACTTTTCTCAGACATTCATTTGCAAAAAAGCCTAACATCACCACAACTGTTGCCCAAAGTAAAAAAGCCTGAAAGCAGTTCTGATGAAATATATTTTGATGTACAGATTAAATTATTAGTGTTTTGGCTGATTTAAAGGAATGCTTTGATTATAAATCATATTTGCTCCACTTTGCTCCTAATACAGTCAGCTAAGACTGACTTAATCTATGACATTAGCCTCGCAGTTCATCGGCACCACAGGGACAGTGTAATTTCTATTCTAAGTGTACTTTTTTTTTTAACACTAAGGTCAACAAAAGAAAAGGTCACTATTTATTCTATTTTATCCATAATTTTTTTCCTGTGTTAATAACACACTTTCTATATGTTGTTTGTGTTTATTTGATATGCAGGGAACATTATCTAACAAAGGACCCAGCAATGATATATGTTTATATAGTTTGTGTTAAAAACGGCCAGAACAAAAACATATATACAGGAACAAGTGTTTGCTTAAACAAACCAATAACACTCTGAACAATTTGAATTGTTATGAAATCTGAAAACAGTAAATCAAAAAACACAGTATCAATGTCCACTTCTACAAGATGAAACTGGTTAAATGACTGTACTTTTGCCAATAGCAAAAATAAAATAAAATAGTGCAACCTTGTTGATTTGCCTCGTAGGTTTGCAGCAGCCCATATGTGAAGGACAACCCAAACTCATCATGTCAGTGTCACTGAGAATGGACGACCACCCAAATTCTATCTGGACAACAGTGGGTGTGAAATGTGCAGCACAATGGTTCTGGTTCCACAACTGGCCCACCTGTCAGTCATGGGCGTGGAGCCGTCCAGTCGAATGTATCTGTGCTTATAGTGTTTCAACAGCACCTCTAGGATGTCCAGCATCATGGTAAACTGGCTAAAGAGGACCACTCGGTCACCCTGAGGGAGAAACAAAGACATGGTAGGTCAACTTATGAATGACTAACCAGTGGTAATCTTTCTGTTTTCTGACAAAAGGATGATGCTCTTGCATGCAGACATAAAACAACAGTTGTAATCATTCATGTATGTGTGACAGGCGTGTGTATTAGACATTTACGGAAATACAGAACAAATCGCGTCGCAACATTTCATTGCCAAAAAAAGGACAATTCTGTATTTTACGGGACGGCTGGCAACCCTATGCAGACAACTGGATTCTCACTAATCATGCACAGATATTTAATCAAGAGCATTATTAACAAATGCTAATTAAGTATATTAATGCTTCCCAGGAGGGACACAAATGTTGTGTTAGGACACAAATGTTCTCAAACCTATGAATAGGCGTGTCACTAACTCTAACTCCAACTTTTACTTCTAAAAGGCTACATTTTATTGCAGTCGGTATGAACCCAAGATATTTGGTCAATTTCATTTGTTAATATACACCATTCTTGCATTTCAGGCCTGCAATACATTCATTAAAATAAACATGCATCTTACAAAACCAAGTTTTAATTTCTGATTAATGCTGTAACACTGTTTGACGTACTTATTTGAGTAAAGTTTGTGTATCTGCCAGATTGGTCAATTCAGGCTTGTATTATTGATTCTTTGCTAATTATTTATATAGCAACAATGTTACATTGGTATATGGTACCAAGGAAAAATGCTCTACGGATGGAGATTTTACAGTACGGCAATATGCTAAGCACTAACTATTGCGCTAAACACTCCCCACCTGCTCTTTGAGGTCTGTCAGAAGTTGTGTGAGGAGGTGGAGCTTCCCTGAGTCCAGCAGCACGTCAATGTCCAGCTGGTACTCATACAGTGCTGAGTACTGCTGGCACAGCCGATGAAGCTCGAAGTCTGACATCACTGCCATGTCCTCCTTAATCAGAGCTGGGTCTGATTCACGATGACTGGGCTCCTGCAAGGAAACAGTACCATATTCATAAGTACTGAGTAACTACTTACTGTATGAGCCACAGCAGGCAGCTCTTATGACTCCTGGTTCCCATCACCACCACTTTGAAGACAACTCAGCAAGTTTAAGTTTCTATAGAATGGTACCTTTCACAATACTCTGGATAACTTGTTTACTCATCTCCACTGTGGGACTATGCATACATTCTGAAAATTGGAATTAGACATGATGAAGATAGAACACAATATCTAATATTTGATGTCTGAGAGCTCTTTAGCAACTCAGCAAAAGACCCAGCAACTCCCCCAGATTTTGGTTGAAAAGAGGAGTATTGTATCCACACCTTTAGCATTAGCTGGCTCATAGCAGACAGGCGCTTGCTGGTGTAATACTGCCGGTGCAGCAGCGGGTGATTGGCCATTTTTCTTAGCTGCATCATCACATTGGTCAGTTCCCGTTCTGGGCAGAGACATGGAAGATGAGTGTTAGCAAAATAACTAGCTTATTCTGAGCATCAAGCCATTCTGTGAAAACTGTGATTTGATTACTGCTGCTATGATGATTATTTTCCCAGTCTAGTCCTGGGCAACTTACTAATGATCAGCTGAATGCAGCAATTCAGCATGCTCTAATCTTTGTAAAAAATTAAAGGGTCCATGTCCTATATTTTATTTTTAAATATAAAAATATAAAATATATTTTAGAATTTGTATTTGTACTTTTTATATCCTTTTATGTATAAATATTTTTAAACTTGTAATTTGATTGTCCTCCTGAGGTCTGCTAATAACACTTAAAAACACTTAATATACACCATTAATAGTCACAGAAGAATGATGGGTAGGTGATTGTCACCAATAGGGGCTTCAATGTTCCATCGTAATTGTGTAAGTAGGTCACAATGCTTTCTAAGCATATTGTGGGGATCGCCAATTCTGAAAGAAAACGCTGACTAACTACATGCTTTCTTAAAAACTAAGGAATTTAGGCCTGTTTAATTTAATGCAGTGCAGTTTTTAAATTACTGAATAAACGATAACTGTAGTTGTATGTTTATTAGTATTATTATAATATTTTTTATGTGACATTGCAGGGCTCAATTTGGTCTTTCAATGTATTAATTTCAGATGCAACTTAATATTAAGATAATATCATACATACTTTCTTCGGTTTTGGCGCTCTGAAGTTTGCTGAACAAGTCATCGTAAAGCTGCTGCTGTTTTTCACTCATGGCACAGAACTCAATCTGTTCTTCTTTCGTAGGAAGCTGCTTCAAGACCTGCCAAACAGAGAAGGAAAAGTGCATATGACAGAAAATAAACTAGCCAGATTTTTCATTCATTACCTAAAATGGTAAACCATAAACCAAACAACAATAGCTGAATGTTTAAAGGGGAGTTGAACTGATCACGCTAGAGCTAGGTTAGGCTGTAACTCATGGAGCTGGTTAAATACTGCCTTCATTTTACTGCAACACCAGTCAATCAATTTGACAATTTAACAGACAGACACATTTGACACATAATTAAAATGCAATTTGAAATATCAGCATTGTTCATGCATTTTAGCTAGAAGTGCAAACTGCACAGTCCGAATACTCTTTGCAGTTCTAAGTCAGTTGCTCATCAGCATAATTTCGCACACTGGACCATAATAACTTCAAGCACATTCTGGACATACAAAACTAAGACAACAACTAACACAAATCCTTTTTTTCCAGAAAGAGAAAGTTTCTGTACAATTTAAAATATGTAATTTATAATTTAGAAAAAAATATAGTATTTCCAGCCTGGCATGTGTGTATGTATTATGGATTGTGAAGGTTATTTAAGTACTAATTATTTAATCTGTAATTTTATGTAAATTTTCCAAAGTCTGGTATGTTAGATTAGGGAGAGTGCTAATGCACAAAACACAACTCTTGTGCATAACTGACAAAAACAAAAGCATACTGTAATTTCTTCTTCATAGGAGAGTGAGTATGTCAACGTTCATTAAAGTGTTATATTGTGTTTAAATGCTGATTTTGTTATTGTGTCAGTTATACAGGACTGTTTAAAATGAAGAAAGCTGTAGTTGTCTATTTTATCTTGGCTTGCCATTTTTCGGAGAGCTGTGAATTACTTTCACAGCAGGGGGTTCTTATCCCTCCCCTTTCACTCCTCACAGCTCGCTAGCAGCTCAACACTTAAAGAGTCAACAGTGTCTGAGTTTATTTGATGCAAGTATATAAAAGTTACGAAAAACGAATGATTTGAAAAGAATATAACTTTTTCTTAATATCAGTTTTGCAGCTCTGCTAGTGCATTGTGCCCATGTCAAAGTATCGTGACCAATGAACCAACAAGCATAAGCATGCATGAGCTGAATTATGTATCAGAGATGTTGTGCTACATGTTTTCACACACACAAGCACGCACAGGCATTCTGAAAACAGCTGCATTATGCATTTCCTCTCATCCACTATGCATGCGGCTGGCAGCAGTGCAGTACCTCACTCTTGATACGGCGCAGGATGAAGGGTTTCATGATGAGTTTAGCATGAGCAATGCGGTCTCTCTCAAAACTGCTCTGCTCCTCCGAGGATTTCTAGTGAATAAGGACACACAGAAACATGCATGCATACATATGCCTATTTTTTTATTTATTCATTATTTTTTTCGTGGTAAATTAATACTAAATATTGATATCAAAACTGTGAAGAAAATGATATGGAGTTATGTAGTAAACAAAAAAGTGTTAAACAAACTAGAATATGTTTTATACTCCTGATTTTTCAAAGTGGCCTCATTTCGCTTTGATGACAGCTTTGCACACTCTTGGCATTCTCTCAATCGGCTTCATGAGAAAGTCTCCTGGAATGGTTTTCAAACAGTCCTGAAGTAGTTCCCAGAGGTGCTGAGCACTTCTCAGGTCATCTGACGCAGCACTCCATCACTCTTTTTCTTGGTCAAATAGCTCTTTGCATTACTGTCGGATTACTGTGGTAGCCATGTCGGGTAAGGGTGCCATGAATTTGAATTACCAACAGGGTCACCAGCAAAGCCCCCACACAATCACACCTCCTCCTCAATGGTTAACGCAAGGAACCACACATATAGAAACCATCCGCTGACTCACCCGCTGTGCATCACACAAAACACTGGGGAGAGGAAACCAAACATCCAAATTCCACTGGTCTGATGTCCATTCCTTGTGTTTCTTAGCCCATGCAGGTCTCTTCTTGTTCTTCCTCACTAAGGCCTTCTTCGGAGCAATTTGACATTATAAAAGCATTATTCAGCAGTGATTCGCTCTCCTCTGAACAGCTGATGTACAGATTGGTGTCTAAGAGCTGCTGTTATTTTGTGGTTTCTGAGGCTGGTAACTCTAATGAAGTGATCAAATGCGGAGGAGGTAACTCATTGTCTTCCTTTCCTGGGGCATTCCTCAAAAGAGGCCGTTTCATCATCGCACCTGAGGATTTGTTCAAAGTTCTTGCAATTTTCTGGATTGACTGACTTTCATGTCTTAAAGTAATAATGGTCATTTGTCTATACACAGCTGAGTGGTTTTTGCCATAATACAGACCAAAAGTAAGTAAATAGGTAGTAAAAAAGTAGTCAAACAGAGCTATTCACTGTACAGAACTGTGTCCTAACCCTTCCTCTGCACATCACACCTGATGGCCTTCAACCCATTTAGAGAGAAGGCAATTTCACAGATGAACTCTTAATCAGGCACACCTGTTAAATAAAAACCACTCCAGGTGTACCTCCTGAAGCTGACTATGAGAATACGAAGAGCCTGTGAAGTCGTCATCAAAGCGAAAGGTGGCTACTTTGAAAGATCTAAAGAATTAAACATACTCTGACTTTTATAAAATTTTTTGGGTTACTACATAATTCCCCATGTGTTCATTCATAGGCTTCTTGATTATAAATTTACATGTTGAAAATAATAAAAAATAAGGAAAAAACACAGAATGAGAAGGTGTGTCCAAACTTGGCCCTCTTTATACGAAATACTTGTTAGCTAATTAAAAAGACAAAAATTTGTTTTAAAAATGCCCTTCAAGTTAAATTACCCCCTCTAGGTTAGAAAAATAAAAATGACAAAAATAAAGACTCTTCTCTGTCCTGATGGTGGAATGAACTCCCACTGGCTGTCCGAACAGCTAAGGCTATTGCGGTCTTCGAGCACAGACTGTGAGTGAGCACTAGTAGATGTGTAAGTTATATGTGTATGTTGAAATACTTGTGTTGCACTTATATTCATAATGACCTTTCTTCTCTATAGGTATAAGCGACGAGCTGGGTTGCCAGGTAGTGCACTTTTGTTTCATGTATGCCTGTGTATTGATCTCTCTAGTGTCTCAGCTCACGGCAAGTTTAGGCTCTAACCTTCCTGTACTAGCTGGAAGTATTATCCAACAGAACACTAAGCACGGTTGTAAGTCGCTCTGGATAAGATATTCTGCCAAATGCCTTAAATGTAAATGTAAATGCAACTTGATGACAATCCCACCTACACAAGGCCAACTTAGTATTCTGTGCCATTCTTACCATGGCAAACATCTTGGCGATCTGTGAGGTGCTGCTGGAGAACATGTTGGGCATGATGAAGTTCAGCAAAGACATCAGCTCCAGCAGGTTGTTCTGCAGTGGCGTTCCAGTCAGCAGCAGTCGATACTTGGCCTGTGGAGAATGTACACACTCAAACGATTGCTATTCAGCAGCTGTTAACAGTTATATAAGCTGTTAAAGTGGTAAGCTGTAGATGAGAACATTGTGCTCTGATTGGTCTGCTCAACCACTCTGCTCTGATTGGCCAACTGCCAGAGCACCGTCCTGCTACAAGTTCCACCCATAAATGCCTGTGGCTATTACTACATATCAGTTTGAGCCAGAGTTCATTCACGAAAGTCAGGCAGAACAAATTGGTATATCCACCATCGCAAGCAACACTGCAACAGGACGTTTCATAGGGGCAAGTTTTGGCTTTTTTAGGCTCTCTGTGTGAGGTCTTGTGTGAGAATGTGCCAGGCTTGCAAACAGGCAGTCAAATAAGGATTGTATTATGAGATGATGTCAGCTCGTAACAGAGAAATGAGCTGAAATTTCAACAAGGTGTTTTTAGGCAGTTGCGAAAAACGGTTTCTGTGGGTGCGAGTTTCTTCCTCTGACATGTACTTTGAGCTTTATAACCTACAGGCTGTTTAAATGCACGAAAAACGGCTTCACAATTTAAATTACCTTAATTCCCATAACTGCCATCTTATTCCATCATAGACGCTACACTGAAGGTCAGTCCACAATCTAAGGTATTGGTATGGTGTATTCTTTGTGTAATTCTTACTTCTTACAACCTTTGAAAAAAAGGAGGAGTCTAATATTTGGATAGCATATATGATGTGGCAAGATATGACAGATAGAATACCCTCCTTTTCAATCTGTCTAAAACACTATCACTCATTTTAAACTTGCCCAGCAAGTGGTTCAGGGTTAGACTGGTCAAATTTACTCCAAGCAGTGGCTGGATCTGTGTTACAAGTATGTAACACAGATCCAGGCATTCTCTCTATTTTGGTCCTGCTCAAAATTAACCACCTTTTGGTAATCACTACTTACTTGACTTTCAGGAGTTTTCCAGAGATTTAACCATATTTGTGCTTTTTATAGAGAATTCTACGAAATTGTGAGGTGGCTTTTATCACTTCATTAACCAAGTGGCCTACGCTACTAAAAGGCATTGTAAAATGTTTGGACTCAACTGGAAAAGGTTAACTGTGCTGCAGTGAACTTTGGGAATTCACCAAACTTCAAATAATAAGTTAATGGAACATAACATGCAGAGATTAAACTTCTATTGGAAGTACACTACAGCATCCTACCTCTAACCACCATGACTGTTCTGGTCAGGTGTTGCCTAACCCTAAACTTGGAACATTAAAAAAACCATGCAGGTGTAATAGAGCTCCAGTCATTTATTCTTAATGATCTTGCAGGCAGACCTTGGCCAAAGAGCTATTTCAGTTACATGCATGTGGGAATGTTTGGTTACATGTAACAAGAAAATTTAACATTAATTTAGCACTTTATTTACATGTTTCTTTTCAAACAACCTTAAAAATACCACATTTAGTAAGAAAACCTTGCATACTGCTGCAGATAGGTCAGGTTTCCTGAAATTTCAGCTTCTGTCATAAGGTCTAGCATCCAAAAGACAATACATTCTATTTCAGTACAAAAGTCATGAGGCTATTGTGGTCCAACAACCTACTCCAGGTAAAATTGATTGTCATCCAGTTTCGTGCCATGCGGGTGTTGAAGGAACAGCTAAATAAATTGTAAAAAATCGGATATGCTTTTACACGTTACCATACTCAATTATTCAATGCTGCAAGGTCGCCTAAACATTTTGTGTCTTAAAGACGCCATACATTTTAAAACAATTCTGTGGTGATGACAGGAAACACCTGAACACCCTAATGCTTTTGTGAGCTTCCTCAGAGAAAGTTCCATAAAATGGTTGTATATGTGCTACCTCATGTCTGACACACTGTTCTAGGATAGTTTTAAGATAAAGGTTTGGATGAAATATATTTTAATCTGTTTACTTAATTCATTCACGGTGGAGTAGTACAGACAGGGTGTTATAGTCCCCCAGGAGAAAATTATAGAATAGTCCCCAATAAAAACATAGAATTTTTGATTTTCCACTAATTTCCTATTATCAACATTACAGAGAAAAGTCAGAAGACACGTGTAGGTTCACTGGTGGTTATGTATCGTAAATAAAGTGCCTATATTTGGGTTTTGGACAGCTTGACCCCTGGTTGTCATGACCATTACTGTCGAGAAAACCACTATACCCCTATAAAGATTTTCTCTACAGTTCTGCAACATTTCACACCCAACCACTGTGCATGACCTTGCATTTGAACAATTAAATTATGCAGAAATTGTGAAAAATCTGTGAAATTCCTCTTTAATGTCCCTTTAAACCAAAGATGCACTTACATTGATGGCCATGAGGTGGCGATAACGCAGGGAGCTCATGTTCTTCAACATGTGTCCCTCGTCAAATACTGCGTATTCCAGTTTGAGTTTACGGAACAGGCTGCGGTCGTTGGAATTCCCAATAGCCAAATTATACCTGGAAACACAGAACAAAGCAAAGCTCATTAGCATAAAACCAGCTGATCCAGGGTCAGCTCTTGTTTGTCCTGTGCTAATGAGTTCACATCTAGAAGTTGTGGGCCAGCTGATCCAGCATTAGCTGTCTTACCCAATCAAAAGGACCTGGTCTTAAGGAGCAGCCTGTGAGGCAAGTCCATGCTTCATTACCATGAATAATGAATGCTGCAGGGTCACTTTACTTGGACCATTTCAGATTCAGCATAACGCTTAGTAACATTAGCACAAGCATGTTTCCCTGAGCAACTTCACACGGCTCAAGGCTCTGTGCTATTGTGCGACGATTGTGGAGATACATATTTGCCCTGGCCTTACTCAGGTTCACATGCAGGTGTTTTTCAAAGGGTCCGGCTCTTTGTTCAAGGTATTGATGCTGCCAGAAGGAGTGCCATGCTAAAAGCGTGCACCTGGTGGTACATTACAGTGAAACCCAGGCGTTCCGACCTACCCTGAAATACTCAGTACTTGTTCAATGTTTTTTTTTTTAACTACAACTTGGTACTTTAACTTTAAATTATTAACTAATTTTTATACAGTAAAAAATGCTTTTTTCTCCAACAATGGAGGTATATGATTGTTTTCTTTAATAAAACTGATGGAATATATTTTGACAGAAATATGTGTGATTCACAAAACTGGAACAAAATCAATTCAGTGATAAGCAACTCAGCATTTATAAAAGTGTTTTATTACATTTAATTGATCATTTTTATTGGGTTCATAGTACAGGCTTGTTTTAGGGATGCAACGATCCGATATTAGGATCGGATATCGGCTACGATATGAGTTAGATCAGCTGGATTGGAACCCCAGTCTAATTCGTTTTTGCGATGTGTGCTATGCTGTCAATAGCATGTTTGCTCAGTGCTTGTTGAAGAACTGTTGCAGCTCAGCAAGCCTTGAACCGTGGTCCCCAGCAGAGTGGACTCAATGTGCAGAGGAAAAACATACAAACTGGGGACAAACAACGGAGCAAAAAATGCTCAACGGAGCAATACAAAACTAATTCCTTAAATGAAAAGGAACCTCACAATAAAACTGTTCTATAGCCTGACCCGAAAATATTCTTGTTTTTGTTTTTTCCTCGTTACTTCAGCGACATGAGTGCGCTCTGAGAAGGGTGAGAAGCGACTTGCTGAAGAACCGACCTGCCTTGAGAAGCTCGAAACCTTCTATCGGCTAGTCACGAGAGACATATGTATGTGGTAACATGAACGCAAAACCGAGCAACCAAGGTCTGGCGCTCTCACATAGCGTGAGCTTCAGGTGTTAGCATTTGTCGCTTTATTGCTTATTGGTTGTCCTTTGTCTCCCCCAAATGGTCAGAGACAGATCTGTAGGAACCCGAGACCTTACAGTAAACTTGACTTATGAACAGGAGCAACAACATGGAGCTAACCAGAGAGTGAGCTGTATGAGTAAGCCTAATAAAGGATTATTTATGTCAATCCTGGTGTCTTACGTGTATCTAACATTGTGAAGCATACGATTTATTCATTCAAAAATTATACTGGGTCGATATCCGGTATCGGGCTACCATTATCAACACTAGAAACCTCAAATCAAAACTAAAATGCAATAAACTGGATATTTTTTCTAACAGTAATTCGGCTCCTCATTATTCACCCTCATCACTGTAATATTATATCTGATCAGCTTTACTTAACACACAGTGATGATAAGAGGAGGTGCAGTGCAGTGGTGGTGTGTCTTAAGTATAGTGAAGTGGTCTACCACATCCCTAAAATCTGGTCCCTAAAGCAACAATGAAACAAGAACGTTTTACAAAGCTTACAAGACAACAGCTGCCCATTTGCAGCTACTTATTTTATAGTATTTTTTATCTACTTGAAGGAAGAAAACCCTGCATTCAATTTTCATCACAGTTTAATTTGAAATGTCAGTAACATCTGAAAATTTAACCCACTTTATAAACAACACAGAGATTATATTGTGTATCCCCATTCACACTAACAATATAGAGATATGATATTTGGTCCATAACGGCCAGCCTTTACTCTATCTTTAATTATGGGACTCAGATATTTGCATAAGCCATCTTAACATAAACATTTCCTCTCTTTAAAAACCTGAACTACTAACGACATAAGGTCGCAACACCACAATACATTTTGACAGCACATTCTTGTGCCGTATCTTATGCCTTATAATCAAATTTATGAGGAAATGAGGAAATATAAAGAATGTCCGCTGGGGTGCCTGATATCCCACTCAACTAATACCATGTATTGCCAAGGTAGTCGCCATGTTACCAGGGCTGCGATGTATGCGCTTCATACTTTGAGTTAGACCACCTCCATGAAGGTTAACTCATGTGTGGTTAACTTGTGCATGTACTGTACTAAACACCTCCAGTTTGTCACTAAAAAAGGCTTCCAGGCCTGGTAGATGGAGCTAATCCATGCTGTGAGTGCTGCAGCACAAAGCAACTAGCCTGGAAATCTGGATTGGAAAGCTGCGAACGTGCTCTTAACGCAGTCATCAAACAGGAATTTTTTTTTCTCTCCCAGGTCCACCTTCCATGCAAGGAGAAGCTCTGGAGCCCAAAAAACAGAATTTTGTCCCTATCCATTTTACTGGCAGAATGCCAACTAGGGGACATGCAGGTTGATAAAATTGTTAATGTGAGATTCCTCTTATAGGTTAATCAAATTAAACTCACGTTGAGACGATGATGTTGTAGTCCACCAGTCCATTCAGTATATCATAGCGGACACATCTTCGTTCCTCGATTGTACCTACAGAGACACACACGGGTTAGAAGAGACCCAAACACACTCACAATGTACAGAGATTACATATTTCCATTCGATTCATCACTCAATGTTAGCCTTACCGTAATATACCAGCACTTTCAAGCTAGGACACCACAGGTTTAGCTCCCGAACCCAATTATCTGTCAGCAGAAACACAGTGGGTTACTGATATACAGTCATATGCAACAGTTTGTGCACTCCTGCTCAAATTTAATGTGAAAACAAGTTAACCTAGCCCCTACAGGACACAAACATCTGCACACTGTTCTGCATCATTACTGTTCATTTGCTGAATCTAAAATATTGAGTAAAAAAAAAACCATAAAAACTAAAAATAAAATGTGGACTGTGCATAAAAGCACTGCTCTCTTGCTACTGCTCTCTGTAGAAAATGTGTTTAATTTTACTTACAAAATCAACAAAATAATTAATTAGACCAGGAATATTTAAACTCCAACATATGATTGCCGTAGAAGTCATTTTAAGTTACGTCTATGACTAATATATTAATGTTTTAATAAACACATTCATATATTTGTTGACCTCTAACGGCTTATGTTCACAATAAATTCTCAAAAGACTCAGAAGATACAACTTTTTAACTACAAATTTTAAATGAACAAAAAGGTGAAAAATTAAAATTACATAACCTGTAATCCTTGATTCTAATCCAACCCTAGATTAAAACAAATATCTGACATGTATCTAAAGTAAAAAGCATCTAATATCCAAAGAGCGTGTGCCTTCACTAGGCTACCTACGTCTCTAATGTTTCTGACACCTCCATGTACACTAAACGCTAGCTGTTCTTCTCACCCAGAGTTGAGGAAGGGACAGTGATGAGATGTGGCCCTCGGTTCCCCTCCTGATACAGGTGTGCCAGGAATGAAATGGCCTGGATGGTCTTCCCCAAGCCCTGCAAACAACACAGCCTCCAGGTTTACCAGGGAAGAATAAAAGCTACATAAATATAAATGCATGCCTTCATTTTTCTGTGTACTTTTGGAATCTTCTGTATTTGAACACTCTATTTAAATATTTAAATAAAATTATTTTTTTGCCAGTATATCACTACTGAGCACAAGTTGTTGCACTAATATTGTATTAAAAGACTCAAATCATACTTTCTTTTTGGAGTGCATTACCAAGAAATCCCATTGTTGCAGTGTATGTGGAAGAAGACTGACACATCAACATTCAAAACAGAAACAGAAAACATAAAACCTCCTAGAGAACTTTAGTCATAAGTTAAAAGATCTGACAAGGTTGCATCACAGCAGCAAATATTACCTTTATGTAGGAATAATATTGTATCTTACAGCATTTTATGCTAAAAAGTTAGGAACTTCTTAACTTCTCAACTGAGGCTGATAACTGTTCACTGTAAACCACACTGTAAACTAAAAACTAAGAATTATTATGTTTTTAAAAACTAGGAATTATTATATCAACTCAAAAAGAGCTGAGTTGTGGAATCTCACCATCTCATCTGCCAGGATACCACTTAGCTGGCTCTGGTGAAGCAGGACGAGCCAGTTGAGGCCAATCAGCTGATACGGTTTCAACTGGAACCTGGCCACAAAACAGAAACCTGGGTTTATTCTCATGTCAACATTAGATCTGACAGTACAAGTTAATAATTTTCTCGAGAGATGAGGAGGTTAGTTCTAAGATACAACGCTTGCATAAAAAAGGTGCAAAAAACAGGAGGTTCCAAAACTGGAGATTTGATTAAAAGTTACAGAGGAAACTGGGCTCCTAACAACCACCCGCAAGACCTTGTAAACCACCCAACAAAAAAAAAAGCTCTCTTTGAGACAGATGAAAAAATAATCACTCTTGCTCCAAATCTGAGAACATCCACAGATGTTTCGGTGCATCCTTCCACTGCAAAAGACAACTGAACACTATCTAAAGGGATGTGTAGCTGCCAAGAAGCTAAACAGTTAAACATATAATATTATATTAAGCTGTTCTATGTTTACCAGTTTATCAGATTCTTAAAAATAAAGAACTTGATCTTGATGGCTGTTTTAACATCTTTGCATTACTATTTGTATGACATCATCATAGTTTTAGTTTTGCTGTCTTATTTGATTTATTTAAACAGTTTCTGACCTCATTTGTTAACAAACACTGGTACTCACAATCAGGCCGATTTGGTGCAATGATTCCGATATATATACACACACATTATATATCTGAGAACATCACACACACACATACATACATACAAAAAAATAAAAAAATAAAAATACAAATTAAAGTCAACTAAGAAACCCACGCATTGTTGAGGATCTGTGGCTGGGTCATGGAGCCCTGGCCATTCTGCACCACTTGGGTCATCTTTTTAGAAATTTCTTCACACTTTCCCATCAGGCCTCGCACCACTTCCCGCTCCCGCAGGACTTGACGACATCCCACGAGAAGCTCACTGGATAGGCCGTTCCCTCTGTGCAGAACGTCTTCCTGAGGAAGAGGCACAGTCACTCTTTTATAGCATGCGAAGTTTAACTCAACTAAACTACATGATAATCCAGCCAGATTGTTTGTCAGATTGCTTTCACAGCAGGTAAATGAGGCCCAAATCTGATTTTCTCATAAAATCTGAAGTTTTGTTGGGTCTTTTGAGATAAACTGATCTGCGTACAATACTAAACATTCATGACTGCCAACAAATGCATGTTCACTGATAATGATGCTAGGGGATGTTATCCAGACACAGCCACTTTTTTGTTCGCATCCTTTTTTTTTTTTCATAACTTGTTCTGAACATCTTAGAATTTTGCTTGTACCGAAGCATCACCTCAGAAGCTGAGGTCTTACCAGAATGTTGAGTTGGACAAAGAGAAGTCTGTATAGCAATTCCGCATATCAGATACTGTATGTATTAGATATCAGTACTATTTGCAAAAGTGTCCCAAATCGGAACTGTGAATCACAATCAGATTCTGTGTTTTTAAAATGTACACACAGCTACACAGATAACACATTTGGGTCACATATGAAGGAAATGACTGGATTTGGGTCTCTTTTACCTGCTGTTTTAACATAGCCTAGCCATTTCATATTATTTTTCTTTTTCAAATGAAAGTAGTTGGTAACCGTTCAAGTCCATGTTCATCAGTAAAATAGACCAGCATGTGAAACTGCAGCTTTCTAGAGTTACCATATTTCTAATCACTGTATAAAAAAGCACAAGCTACAGTAGCTCTTATGACTCGACTCGCCATATTTGTAGGCAGAGAAATGGTTATGACCCCAAGAACACCATCCCAACTGTCAAACATGGAGGTGGAAACATTCTGCTTTAGGCTGGTTTCTCTGCTAAGGGTACAGAGAGACTTCACCATATTGAGGGACTGATGGGTCAGGCCACGTACTGTAGAATCTTGAATGAGAACCTCCGGTCCTGGAAGGGTCTTCCAGCATGACAATAACCCAAAAACATACAGCCAAGATAACAAAGGAATGGCTTAAGAAGAAGCACATTAAGATCCTGGAGTGGACTAGTCCGTCTCCAGACCTTAATCTCATAGAAAATCTGTGGAGGGAGCTCAAACTTCGAGTTGCCATTCTACAGCTTTAAAATCTTCAAGATTTGAAAAAAGTGTCTGTAAAAGGGAGTGGGGCAAAATCACCCGTGAGACATAGGCATCCCTCTTAAACTGATTCTGATTCTGAAAAAGTAACAATTCAGGAAAAAATGCTAATGTCGCTAACAATGAATGGAAGCTAGCAGAGCATAAAGCCCAGGGGTAAGTCGTGCTCATGCTAATGGTTGACTTTCGCGCACGGCTAATTTCTGTTCATTGTTCCAGTTGATGGCTTGATAGAAGAGATGGATAAGGATGTGAATGAAAATGAAAGAGAGACAGAAAAAAGAGAGTGAGAGAGATATGGGATATTAGGGGAAAGGGATGTGTGGGTGCGAGCATGTAAATATATACCTTTGCAAAATACACTTAATACACAGTTGCAATTTGGGAGTTTGAACAAACCTGGTCAAATTACAGGTTTAGCTGAAGCGAACATAAGTAAATAACACATCCTTTACTGAGAACGCACTTACATAATGACATTTCTCAGCAAATTCACAATTTCAATATGTTGAATAAACATGAAATATAAAAACATTTTATTTTTTATTTTTACAATAGTCGGTTAAATTCAGCAAATAAACAGTAATTGTGTATTAAAAATGCAGAAGTGTGTTCACTGTAAAAATGTCAGCAGAACTCTTCATCAATCTGACCAGCAGTGTGTAAACAATAGAAAGCATTCTTAATAAGGCATGTTAACAGCATGTTAACTAAAAAGCAAAAAATGAAAAAGCTGCAATAGAGAAGGTGTAATAAAGGTCCTATAAACACATGTCTGACAAAGTACAAACAATGGAAGACCGGAAAAAGAGATAGAAGACACTCACCAGATCATTCCAGGTTTTATACGGTCGCAACTCCACAATTTTCTGAGCCTTCTTCAGAGAGCAACCGGCGATCAGTGTCAGTTCATCTACTGTGGCATTCTGGAAGAAGGTAAGTATCTGACCCTTGAGTTTGGGAAGGGTTTCATCTGCCTGGTCTGAATCAGAGTCTGAGTCTAGGTTCCTAGGCAATTGCTCATAGTCGCTGTCATTGTCCTCTGAGCTTGTGGCCTGCTGTTTGGTCGGTGGTGCTGGTCGTGTCCTCTTGCGCGCCTCTTTGGTCCCGTTTAGAGGTCTGTGTGGTTCTGGTTGTGGTGCGGTTCTGACAGGCGGCTGGACCACTGGAATTGGCTGTGGTACAGAGGTACTGGGATCTGGACTCACTTTCTCATGTTTTGGAGTAGGAGGTGCATCAGATTCATCACTGCTAGAGTTGACAACTGTTGTAGGAAGCAGCAGGAAACAAGGGTGTCACTCTCTTACCTCACTAAGACTAATTTCAATATGATCCATTAGGACAATAATGAATAAACCACATTTTTAAATACGACTGATGCTACGTAATTATATTATTAGGAAAATCTTCAGTGCATTATGAATTATTTGTCGCAATTGACTTGATTATTAAAAGCTTCAGAGCATCATGAATTATTGAATTCAGTTCAATATAGTTATTTAGAAAACACTTAAATGCATCATGAATAATTTAATGTAGTTATAGTTCCTAAGGGAATGGTACATCATGAATGTTTTGGTTCAACAGCATTCATGAATAATTAGATTACACATTTCTAGGAAATTATACAGTACATTACAAATTAATTGATTACAGTTATTTAATAAACGAAACATGAATTATTTGATTCAATTAAGATTCATAAGGAAACTATTTGAATCATCAATGATTAGATTACAGTGGTTCAGAAACAATTCAATGCATCATAAATTATGCAGTTTTAATTCTTTAGGAAATTATTCAGTGCACCGAAATTCATTTTGTTCAATTACAGTTTTTGAGGAGACTATTTGGCACATCATGTGTTAATAGTTCTTTTGTAAACCAACTTGTTAATCAAGCATGATTCAATGCAACGTAATTCACAATATATATCAAATTTTAGAATTAGTCCCAGAATACCTCTTAGAATAATTTCTATGAATTTACTGAGCATTTAAGTGTGACTAGGAGACCTATACACATAGCAGTGGAATACAGGCAGTAAAACAATATGCCAAGCTTTACCCCTGAGCCAACTTTGTACTAACCAGCGCAAACAAATCTGAGACAGTTAATCAAAGTTGCGCAGCCTTTGATTACCTGGCTCAGGCGTGCTGTGTGCTGGAACCAAACCAATTTAAACTGGCTGGGTTCAACATCTCTGCCCTGTTACACTGGTCTATATTTTATTAAAGCCCCTGCCAGGAAATGCTGAAACAGCAGAGCAGTCTCTGAGGGAGCAGCTGAGCTTACTAAGAGAGAGCAAAGTAAACATGCACATCACTGGTGCTGCTGTTGTTGCTATTCAAAAGCCTCTCTTATGACAACACCTACCACTCAGTAGGATTTCAGTAAAACTCAGTATTCTGCAATTATCTAAGTATGTCTCTCTCTAAATACTTATTTCAAAACTTCTTTCAACAAGTTTAATATAGACATGCACATAGTATTATTCAGTTATTCAGAGTGGTTTGGTGTGAATTGCTCTGTTCTAAAGCAACTTGCGGTGCTAAATGTTCTCTCAGAGTAAGTAATTGCATAAACTGGTTACGAATACGCTGCCGATTCCAGAGACATTATTTAATGATAGTTATGAGAAGGTTTTTCCTAAGTGTTTTTCCTAAGAGTGCTGTAAGCCAAAAAAGCCCCCAAAGAAAATTCTCTCAGATTTTCCACTACATTAACATCAGCAACATAACATATAACAACTCAGAAAACACATGTAGGTTCACTGGTGGTTTTGGGCAGTAAAGAAAGACCTATACTTGTGACCTCTGGTTTTCATCACCACCACTGGGTAAAAATCTGAATTTGTAAGTTACTCTAAAACAAGGCATCCCACATAAAACCACTGTTGAATGACATTGCATCTCAACCACTGAAATATGCAGACATTTTGAAAAATCGGTACAATTCCCCTTTTATGATGACCTTCTCATTAAAGCAGAACATGCAATAACTAACAGAACACACAGCAAGCCCTTACTGTGGTCAGAAAACATTCGTAGTGCCTCCAGAGCATCCTCTATGACCCAGCTATGTTCATGAAGAACATCCCTCAGCTCCTACGGGAACACAAATAAAGAATGCCTGAGACATTAAAGGTTTGTTCCACATTTCAGCCACAGACTGTTTTTGGAACAAAAGTACAATACAGGACATAACAGAAGTCCTTTACATATCCATTAGTCTTTACCATTGCGTAGTTTGGTGACTATCTGCTTCAGTGCATCAAATTCACTGATGCAAATCACCACATGTGGCAGAGCACCTCTGAGGTTGCCTGTCATTCTGTAGTTGTCAGCAGTGCTTTTCAAAAATACCTTTTTCGTATTACGTGTCTTATACCTGGAGTTTCTAACATGGGCATGGCATAGACTACAGAATGACACATGACCTCAGTGGTCTAGGGGTTGGTCAGAAGGACTCTGCTGTGTACCACAGAGTAGAAAACATTTCTCAGGGCCGCTGTACACAAACAGCCATTTGCCAAGTACATAAACCTTTTAATTAGGGACAGGGACACATAATACAAGAACACCATACTTCAATTCCTGATAGAGTAATACTGCAAGAGTATATACAGTGACATATCTTTATTTATTAGCTTTTTAACTGCAAATTACGTCCCTAAAAGAAAACTTTGGCCGGTTATAGAAATCTAATGCCTGTGTCATCCACACATTGAACATTAATGCAAAACTTTACTCAAAGCAGCTGGTTTTCTTATTCTGACACCAAGTTTAACATGTATTTGCATACTGATGACAGTAAAGTATGTTGGGATGAATACAGTTAAAAGAACACAGGTTTGGTTCTCGCTGCACTCCAGCCATTGCATGGTTTTGTTCAATTCCATTGGGAGCACCTGTGGTATCTAGATGGTATCTGGCCTTCTTTAAGGAAAGCTTTGGAAAAACGGTTAATGCACTTACATACCTCAACACACTCTATGATGTTAGTTTGCTTGTTTGTATTTATTTTTATTGTAGTGGTTTTTTTTTTATATACAATTTTCTCAGATGCTTAAAACTCTTTTTGTGCTGTACACTCACCAGCCACTTCATTAGATACACCTTCTTGTGTGTACACTGTCCTGTTGCACTTACCATATACAACTGCAGACTATAGTCCTTCTGATGTGTTGCATATTTTGGTGATCTCCTTTCACCTCGTTCTTCAATGGCTAGGATAACCACAGGATCACCACAGAGCTGCTTAGTGTCATTTTAGTGTCACTGCTGGACTAAGAATAGTCCACCAACCAAAACTATCCAGCCAACAGGGTCCTGTGGCCAGAATCCTGTGACCACTGATAAAGGAGTAAAGGATGACCAACACAAACTGAGTGTGGACTTAGACCCTTCTACCTTGCTGGACCTCCCCAGTAGATATACCAGGGCTAGGTAGGAGTGTTTATTAAGTCTACAGTGAGCGGACACAGTGGCCATACAGTAGGTGTACCTAATGAAGTAATCGGCAGGTGTAACATCTATTGAATGTTATTTATTATTAACATGTGAACAATTATCTACAGATAAGCATGTTCAGAGGCAGCGGGAAAGGGATGTGTACCATCACTAGCTGGAAGTGAAGTGTGTTTTTATTATTAATGCAATAGTGACATCACATTTACAAGTTACTCAATATTGATTCACTGGATTCATGATATCATTATGTCTTTGGCCCTGGGTATCTCTGCCACAGACTCACCTCCTTCACCAGATGTGGGAACTTGCGTTGAAGCTGTCGCACCATGCTCTCCTGCTCCTTCCAGCTGGGCTCAGGACCCTCAACCTCTGAATCATCTGTCTACATACAAGACACAACACAGACATGTGACCCAACCACACAGTAAAAACTGCAATAAATCGTTGCCAAAGTCTCACAAACATCATCAGTAAAAAGTTAACACTACCTGTCATTTAGTTAAAAACTAAAGCGCTCTATAATTCTCTGTCACTCTGGCGGAGTGTAATACACTATAGTAAGTGTATAGTATATAATGTAAATGTACAGTAAGGTGGGAATGGTCTGATTAGAATAATTAACCAACCAGGGCTGCAATGACAAACTGTTGTTATTTTGGTCATAATAACGATGAGTCTCCTTAATAAGACACCTTGCTGATGCCGAGAGCTGCAGTAACAGAACAGATCAAATTACTTCATACAATCAGGACTGGAGAGATCCCACACAGGGGTTGGGATGGCGGTGAGTAACTTAACCACTAGGCTAAACTGCCAATTACATAACATTTATGTGAACGGCTCAACAACTCCCCCATACTGAACTACAACTACAATTAAAATTGTTCTCATACAAACACCCAAAAATAAATAAACAAAAAAAAGTATTCATTCTTGATTGTCTGTAAAAAAAAAAAAAAAACACATATATATATATATGTTTGGAACATAAACATAAAAAAGTTGCTGGGGTAATGCTAACTGTTAATGCTAATCTTAGCCTTTCAGTGAACAAAAAATTACAATGTAAAGAGTGTTACTTTTTTTTCATTTTACACAAAATTGAGTGTCGCTTTGATCATTTTGTCTTTGCTATTTCTAAAGTTAGTTACATTTCTGTTTACACTTTAAAAACAAAGTCTGCACTTGCGTCATAATCAGTCAAAATCACACTATTTTAATAAAAATGTATCGCTTCTCATGTCATCATATCTGAAAGCTTTTAGGCTGATATCGCACAGCCCTATAAATCAACCAAAAACTAATATATAACTGTGAGCTGAAGCCCTGCATAGCAGTGAGCAAACCTATGAATACAGTCATGATGTCCCACAAACACTGCCTCATTCAGAGAATCGATCGTGACAAGTAACAAATAGGCTGACCAGGCAGCCATACATCATCGCAGAAAAGAAGATTAACAGCGGTTGACGTCCCATGAGAAAGAGCAATAACGTTTGTGTCCTTGAGCTGTTTCCTTAATTCAGTTTTGCCAGTTGCAGCTACCTACGCAGCCATTGTATAATTGCAGTACAGTACGCTAGCACAATCAATCTCCATCCTAGTCTTACGAGAGTCACTCTATGTTCACTTTTCTGTTTTTCCTGCTCTGACAAACCCCATCAGGTAATTATCAGTGTCTTCATGAGACAAATCAAGCTTTGGATCAGGCATTACAAAATAATGTGTGCTGTTAACCAGTATAGCCAAAGTCTTATCAAGATATAAGACACTGAATAACAGTAAAAAGAACTTTATTTACAGAGAACATGCCCTCTACATGAACAGTCAGATCCGGGTTGAGTCGAAGTGCTGAATGGAGAGGTTGTCGACTGAGCATAGTGCACTACATGACCAGTCAAAGCTGGTTTGAGTCGAAGCGCTGAATGGAAAGGTTGTTGACTGGGCATAGTGCACTACATGAACAGTCAGAGCCGGGTTGAGTCGAAGCGCTGAATGGAGAGGTTGTCGATTGAGCATAGTGCACTACATAACCAGTCAGAGCTGGATTGAGTCGAAGCACTGAATGGACAGGTTGTTGACTGAGCATAGTGTGCTATAGGAACAGCCAGAGCCGGGTTGAGTCGAAGTGCTGAATGGAGAGGTTGTCGAATGAGCATTGTGCACTACATGAACAGTTGGAGCCAGGTTAAGTCGAAGTGCTGAAAGAAGAGGTTGTTGACTTAGCATTGTGTACTATATGAACAGTCAGAGTATAACATCGAGTATAAATTTGCTTCTATCAGCCAGCGTGAGAGCTGCTTTGGTGTTAATCTCCCTCTCAGTTCACCTACATTGGTCCCGCCCACCCGCGCTGCTGGGGTGGGGGTGTGTGTGTGTGGAGATGAGACGACAGAGTGAAGCAGTAAAGAGCACAGTCAGGTACAGAGAGCGCGAATGTCAAAGAGAGTTAGCCTTAAGCGCTAAGAAACAAGACGGAGGCGAAGGAATTGGTTCCGAATAAAAACAGCACAGGTACTGAGAGAACTAATAACGAAGCGAGTTAGCAACGTTAGGCGCTAAGAAACAACACGGAGGCGGAGGAATTGGTTCCGAATAAAAACAGCGCAGGTCCTGAGAGAACTAATAACGAAGCGAGTTAGCAACGTTAGGCACTAAGAAACAGAAGAATAAATAGTTTTGTTGAATTTAACTTCACTGTGATAGATACCCCTTTTGCCTCAAAATATCTCCAATAGAAATCACTAATGTGTATATACAAAATGTAGAATGAAGAAATTTTTAATGGAGACATACATCTGTTGCAGGCACTAGAATCATACTGGTGTGACTACTGTATACATCAAAGGGATAAATCAATCATTTATGGTGTGTTTTAGAGGAGATTTCAAAATATCGCGATATATATCGTGTATCGCGATATAGCCTAAAAATATCGCGATATTATTTTTAGGCCATATCGCCCAGCCCTATGAGTAAGTTACAGTTTGTAGAGACTTGCCGGATAGCCCTAGCATTGAACCGTAGTGAGTTCGGGTGCTGGAGCTAGGCAGTCCTGAACTGTTGTAATGCTCTTAAAGGTCCTGACTAAAAGCTTAAAGTGAACCCTACCTTGTCGTGTGCCTTCATTCCACACCACTATCGCACGCAGCCGAAGAACCGCAGCATCACCGCCGGACGAGCAGCATGTCAAGTGCCTAGGTGAGCCCACACTGCCCGGAATAGCTAGTTGCTAATGCTAGCAGTAAAGTGCGGCGATAACCGATACCGAAAATACAACAACTGGTGTCAGAAGTGGGATTATGTTGTGTCGCATTTGCGCACTGTCGGTTGTTTGAATCAAGTTGAATGCTAACTGAGTGAAGTGGGCGTGCCGACGCCGAGGCTAACTAGCTAGCCACATAGCCTCAGCGGTGCTAACATGCGGGAGGAATGACATCACGATCAAAACATCCGCTTCAACCACAGTTTTGGATGTCAAAAAAAAACGGACTATAAGGAATTAGGAGCTAAAAAATAAAAAATTACATAAAGAAAAATAAAGAAAAAAGAGTGATGGAGACTTGGGTCATTTCAATGCAGTGACACATCGCATTGACACAGGCGGTGCTCAACCTGTCAGACAAGCAGCCCGTCGCACTCCACTGGGGTTCCAGGCAGAGGAGGTGGAACACCTAAAGCAAATGTTAAGTTCAGGCGTTGTAATTCCTTCCACTTCGGAATGGGCATCACCAGTGGTCCTTATCCGAAAAAAGATGGTGGGGTTCAATGGTGTATTGACTACCGAAAGCTGAATGAACTCACTTTGAAAGATGCTTATCCACTACCTAACACTGAAGAGGGTCTTAATACCCTGGAAGGTGCCACCGTTTTCTCCACCCTGGATCTACAAAGTGGGTATTGGCAGATTGAAGTACATGAACAGGACCACTGTAAGACTGCGTTTGTCACTAAATTTGGCCTATATGAGCATGCACGGATGCCCTTTGGCCTGTGCAAAGCACCAAGCACCTTTCAGAGGGCGATGGAGGTGGTGCTTCGGGGGCTGCAGTGGCAGAATCTCCTTATCTACCTTAACGACGTAGTCGTACTTGGGACCGATATTGAAGACAGCCTAAAAAACCTAGAGGTGGTCTTTAAACGCATGAATCAATATGGACTGAAGGTAAACCATCTAAATGTCATCTGCTAAAGGAGGAGGTTCTGTTCCTAGGACATGTCATTAGTGGGAAAGGAATTCGTCCAAATCCCAAGCTGGTCCAGGACATCAACTGGGACTGCCCCAAAAGCCTTCCTGAGCTCCAAGCTTTTCTGGGATTATGTAATTATTACCGTCGTTTTGTGAAGTCCCAGATTTGTAGCCCACTGCATGAGCTCCAGAAAAAAAGGAATAGCATTTCATTGGGGGGAGGCCCAAGAGGCAGCTTTCCATGAGCTAAAAAAAAGCACCTGATAACGGCTCCCATTCTCACCTACACCACCTCTCAAGGTACCTTCATCCTTGATAATGATGCTTCAAATTGCAGCATCGGGGCAGTGCTCTCACAGCTTCAGCAAGGGGGAGAAAAGGTTATAGCCTATGCCAGCTCTCACTTGCAGAAAACCCAAAGACGTTACTGTGTAACAAGACGGGAATTGCTAGCAGTGGGGAAATTTACAAGACAGTTCAGACATTATCTACTGGGTCGCAGCTTTCTCATTCGAAAACAAGACCATAACAGCCTGTCTTGGTTATTCCGATTCAAACACCCAGAGGGACAGCTGGCAAGGTGGCTGGTGAAGTTAAGCCAGTACGACTTCCAGATTGAGCATCGCCCAGGACCACAACATAGAAATGCGGATGCATAGTCCAGAAAAGTGGCCCAATTACAGTGTGACTGCTAACAAGCTGGGAGAGATGTATCAACCCAGCCCTGTGGTGGATGTTCGCACTGCCAGAAGCTACAAGACCAATGGGCTAGATTTGAGGCGGTTGTGGATTGTGTTACCACTTGCCATCAGACATGTGACAAAGGGCAAGGAGACCCAAACAAGCCCCGGTGCACCAGAAAATTCCCTGTGCTCATCCCTAGGCCCTAAAAACCCGGGTCCACCGAACACCAAGCTAACTGGGTGTGCCAGTACAGTAAGCCGGAGCTGGAAAATAAACAGAGGCAAGATCAATGTTTAGGGCTTCTCCACCAATGGATGGATGAGGGAGAAATACCTGAACGAGAGCAGGTTACCCTTAAGAGCCCAGCCATCCGAAAACTAGCTGTGCTGGTCCCAGGTGGAGCGACGTGGAGGAGTCCTCTATTACAGATGGGAGAGTGACATTGGGTCACTTTCTTAGCTCCACTTGCTGGTGCCCAAGTCCCTCAAAAGGGAGGTGATGGATTTTTGTCACAGCCCAGCTCTGTCCAGTCACCTTGGTGTTAGTAAAACACTACACCGAGCCCGACAGCACTTCCTGTGGTATGGAATGGGAGGGGATATTAGGCTTTTTATCCAAAAATGTCCACAGTGTCAAGCAAGCAAGACTGTAGGGCCAACAGGAAGAGCTCCCCTACAGGTGTACCAGGCTGGTGCACCCATGGACCAACTACATCTGGATATTGTAGGCCCCTTTCCCATCTCCACTTCAGGCAATAAGTACATACTGGTAATAATGGACAGGTTCACACGTTGGGTTGAGGCATTTGCCATACCAGATCAGACAGCAGAGACTACTGTGCAGAAGCTGGTGTTCGAGTTTGTCGCACGATTTGGCTCACCCTTAGAAATTCACACTGACCAAGGCAGGAATTTTGAGAGCGACCTCTTTTCTCAAGTATGCCACCTGCTAGAGGTAACAAAAACTCGAACCACACCTTACCACCTGTCCTCAAACAGGCAGGTGGAGAGGTTCAACAGGACTCTGCTGCAAATGATAAGATGTTATGTGGGAAAAAACCAACGAGACTGGGACAAGTACCTCTCACTGCTAACGGCAGCTTATCGAAGTTCACCACATGCTTGCACAGGGTTCACACCAAATCAAATGATGTTGGGCAGAGAAGTGTACCAGCCTCAAGACCTCTTGTTCCGAGTGACTCACCTTGACAATAACAGAGCACCACCCCCTGAGTTTGTAGAGAGCCTGGAAGAAAAACTGGAACAAACACACGAGTTGGCAAGGGAGCACCTCCGAGTTGCACAGATCAAGCAGAAAAGACAACACGACCTCCGTGTGAAGGAGCAGTCATACGAGGTAGGAGCTCTGGTATACATAAAAGACAGCACAAAGAAGAAAGGCCTGAGCCCAAAGTTGCAAGCCCCTTGGAAAGGTCCTTTACTCGTCACCAAGTGCCTGGGTCCAGTGCTTTTTAAAATCAGAGACCAAATGGACACCAAAATACTCCATCACGATCGACTACAACCCTATACGTCTGACATGGTGCCTGGATGGATCAAACGCCTCAGACACTCACTAGGGGAAGAGAACAGGGAGGGAGACGCTGAACATCATAGACCAACTTAGGTCACCTGCAACAGTGACCCAGACCTTATGTCCTAACGAGCCCTCCTGCCATGAGCCTGGTGGTAAGGAAGTGGAGACCCAACATGTCACAAAGGCCCAGTGTCCGTTGGCTCAAGCTGAGCCCTCACCGAGCGCTACGCCAGTCATGGAAGGGAATACAGCCACCATGCAAACTACCACCCGAGGTCGGGTTGTGCGCAAACCCCAGCGCTACAAGGACAGCCCAGGCTAAAGACTGTTGCTAGGATTAATGTTCCTAATCAGGTTTGGACATTTAAGTGGTAAAAGTTCAGGTGCCACAAGGAACATTTATTTTAGTTCAAGTGCAGTTATTACTAATGTTAAAGTTTCATGTTTACTTTATTACATTGCTTGTTATTTGTTAAAAAAAAAAAAAAAAACATGTTTAGATGCTGAAGGGACTCAGCATGTCTAACAAGGGGGTAGTGTAACAGCGGTATGGGCAGGGATGTTCAGTTTAGCCAATCAGAATCCAGCACCCGGTATATATAGGTGGTGTCGGACATGTTGAGTCAGTTACAGTTTGTAGAGACTTGCCGGATAGCCCTAGCATTGAACCATAGTGAGTTCGGGTGCTGGAGCTAGGCAGTCCTGAACTGTCGTAATGCTCTCAAAGGTCCTGACTAAAGGCTTAAAGTGAACCCTACCTTGTCATGTGCCTTTATTCCACACCTCCACTATTGCACGCAGCCGAAGAACCGCAGCATCTCCGCCGGACGAGCAGCAGGTCAAGCGCCTAGGTGAGCCCACACTGCCCGTGATAGCTAGTTGCTAATGCTAGCGGTAAAGTGCGACGATAACCGAAACCGAAAACGCCAATATTATGTTGCACTGTCTCGTCAGAGCCAAACATTCAGTGCACTTGTGAAACTCAGCTTACATTAGTTTAAGATGTATTTCTGCTTAATCAAAAGAAAAACTGAAATGTGCTAAGCACCACCTAGTGTACTGGAGAAACTGGTCAAAGCTCACGCCTTCGCTCCTATGGCCTGATTCACACATACGACCTCTGCTTGGCAGAAGCAACATGGAGTGGATTGTTTTTATTGCTTCAGATGTTCAGAAGGTAACGGGTCGGGAACTCACACTACACAAGCAAAGCACCACAGCCACTGCACTGAAGCAGCATTTTGGGGAACAGACCAGTGGCCAAAGCCATAAAAAAATAATCAGAAAAACTAATAAAAAACTTCAAAAAAATCTTTTGGACTTCTTTATCTTATTTATTTATTAATCAAACTAAATACTAGTTAAACATTCTGTCCTGCACATAGATTTCCCTGCTGGTCAACCAGGCTTGAAACTGGTCAGAATGCTGTCAAGTATAAGCCAGTGCACTGTGCTCTTTCATAAATTACTATTTTTATTGAGCAGGCTTCTTTGACTATTTCTCTGTCTCTGACTCTCTGCTTTGCTCCACAGCACAAATGTTATATGTATGAAAGGCTAGCATGTGTGAATCGTGTTGCTGTATCGCTCACTCCACGGAGAGGTATCATGTGTGAATTTGCTGTAATACCAGCTTGAGGAACAAAATGATATAATGAGAAATGTTTGATTCTGATAACTGTCATTATTATCATCACCACCCAGGCCTGCTGACATGGCTGTGTTCTAGGACTTTGCTTGTGAACTGCTGTGCTTGAGGGTTCCTCAGCTTTGTGTGAAGTTTAATCCAGCAGAAGTAACAGAGCTCACCTCCGACTCTCTCCTCTTCTTACTGCACTGAGTGGGGGAATTCTCTGGGGGCCCATCACACATCTCCTCCTGCCTCCGCTTACACACTCCATCTGAGACAAGACAGAGTAGTGTCAAGTCAGGGTCTACCTCTCAAAGCCAATCAATCAATCAATCAATGCCACTGGGGATCGTGAGCCATAAAAGAGACTTTCTGTTAAACTCCGCTCCAATCAGTGAAATTGATGGCGCACTCCTACTCAGGGGTGAGTTTTCCCGACAGCATCATAGATCAAGAATTATTCTAAACTCTCTCTCTAGCAGTTCAAGTGATCACTACAATACGACACTTCCAGGAAACAGATCCGATATGGTTTAATAGTGAACCAGACTGAAACAGTAAGGTCATGTCCCTCCTCATAAATTTTATGAATTTATTAATTATTAAAATTACCTTTGTCTGCCACTTAACGTCATCTGACTTATGTTTTTCATTACACCACCATGCACCAGCAGGCAGAGCAAAAGAATAGTAACCAATCCTAAATGTTTTTTGCCTTATTTTGCCCTACAATTACATATTTCTCATCGACTATAGCTTATGTCATGTACAAACGACCGAAAAACTGAAAAAACTGTACCTTCATTGCTTGATGTCTTCAAGGGCAACTGCTGTTTACATTTGGTCTTCTGAAATATCAATAAAACATTACGCTTAGTTACTATTTTGCTATATGTGCCATGTGCCAATCCCTTGGGAAGGTGGGGCCTGCATCCATTAGTGACAGTGGAAGGAGGAAGTTAGGCATAAGAGAGCGCATAGGTGCCCATGGTGTCGATGCCAGCCACTGTCAGTCACGGCTTCAGGCATTACCTTCCCATTCTCTCTTGTGGTGGTCAGCACTACACAGGGGTGTGATACCTTATTGGAGTTGTTTTGTATCCACTGTCTACACACTTCTTAAGAGCCAAAACATTTCTTTAATTTGGATATTTAAATACATAGATGTACATAAAGGTTTGAACATCTGCACTCAAATTTAGTTTTACTGAGGTTTTACTAAATGATAATAATACATCTTCAACAGAGACTACACCAAAGTGGCCAAATTCTTGTTCTTTGCTGAGCGTAGCATAGTGGAAAATAGAAAACCTAAAATATTAAAATATACCATAAATTTTGCACAGCACTCAGTTTGTTAAACAACAAACAGAAACGGTGCTCTGATATGTGCAGAAGTGTGTTCTCTGTGCAGGATGTTTTAACTCATCACTTCATTTAACACCTCTGATATTTCATCCTCTTCCTCAGACAGTAAGATCACTTCCTGAGCTGGAGTCACAATCTTCTCCGTCTTCAATGACCTGGATGAGAACGGCAAAAAGAAGAAAAGAAAAAATCAGAATACATTAAACTCAAGACCTGCTGAGAGTTCCTAGACATGACAAATGGAATGCACCTGAGTGCACAAGCCTCCTGAAATCCATCATCTTACCCTTCCAACATCATAGAACTCCCTGATATCTCAATTTCTGAATCTGAGGATGAGTCCACTGTTATAGCGTTGGTGGCTCTGACGGCTCCAGGCCCTGACGGACGCTTAGCCTCAGGAGTTTCTGGCACTGTGATGCCTACAGTATAAGTGAAAAGAATATATTTAAGGAAATATATACTTGCTTATCTAAACAATAGGTACCAATGCTGAAGGGTATCATGTCGGTAAATTGATCTTCCTGTAATATTACTTTTCAGTTTTTGCCATGCATTTAAAAGACAATGACCATAATTTACATTATACAATACACATAAATAACAGTTTTTATACAGTTTTTTAAATAACAATTTTTTGTGTGTGTTTTTATTGATCGTATTCTGGCCCAGATAATAAACTGCAATCAATGCTATTTGCTAAGTGCTTCAGGTTGTTTCAAAAGAACAGTTCAAAATACATAAATATTAAATGGGCAGAAAGTTTTCTTTTCTAAACATCTAGTTAGAGGGCAAGTTCACTGAATTCTTCATAGTGGTGGTAATGGGAAGCCTACTAAAGCTCCTTCACAGATTGCTATTACAAAAACAGTTACATTTACAATTGCTTGCCACATGATTTATTTTATTTTATTTTTATTTTAGGAATAAAATTTTCAAGACTCCCTGGTTGAGGTGGGGGTAAACGATTTGGGCAAAATATCTAATTGTGATTTTTCTGAGTATCTGAGTACACTCAATATTTCGAGTGTGATTATAAATTGTGATAAGTCTCTATAAATTGAGGTCCAGGCCTTTTCTTAGGCCAAGAAGACCAGTGTATCCACTTTTTCCTGAGTTGAGGTCTGAACAAAGCCTGCTGACATGCCAAACTGCCAGTTAATTATGGATGTGCTCATGTACACAGCGCACAGGCTGTTTCCAATCTACAGGGGGTTTACAGACTTTGTCTTGTTAGCTTTAATTTTCCCACCTGAATGTTGTAACACGAACACAGTTGATAATATTGACTAACGCTGAACAATTTGGGAAGAATATCTAATTGTGATTTTTCTGATCAGTATTGCGATTGCGATTTAAATTGCAATTATTTTCGGAAAAGCGAAGTCCAGGCCTGTTATAATAAGAAAAGAGCATCCTCTTTCTTAGTTAGCTGCAGTTGTGATCAAAGCATAAAGTTGTTTGGCTGCCTCTGGTTGGTCTAACTCATCTACAGGCAGTTTACTAGCTCTGACATTCCGCATATAAGACATGGTTTCTGATAAAATGGCCTATAACTAAAATTGTAGCTTTTAAATTGTGATTTCAATATAAAATAGGTGATTTTTCTTTCAGCCATAACACTGGCTGTTATAAAATTTGCAGCAAAACCTTCCAAAATTGCATCCATTTCAACTGCGATTTTAATATAAAGCAAATAATCTTGCAGCCTAATCTTTGACAGTGTGGGCTGTAATTTAAAAAAACTGCTATAGTAAAATACAGGATCTTGTAAGCCAAAATATTCACAAAGAAAAAGTATTCACTATTTTATAATCATCAACATTGCATATTAAATCTCATGTGTACATTCACTGGTGTCTTTGGACAGTTACTGAAATAGATCAGCAGTCTTTTAGACATCCCTACACCTGGGGGTATTTCACAAAGCAGAATTTCTCAGTTAGACCCCAATTCTAAGCCAAGCTTGCCCTATAAGAAAAGAGCTGAGAGACATTCCAGTTGGCCAGACTTCAGTTTTGGGCTTATATCATCTGGCTAACTGAGAAACCCTGGGTGAGGCATAACCCTGTTACTTTGTTTACATCTCAGCCCCTGAATTATGCATACATTTACATAAACTGGTGACACTTAACTTGATGCAAACATAAATACCACTGGATATACTGTAATGTATTCAGAGCCTGTAAATTCAGTACATTCAGTGAACTGAAGTGCAGTTAATAATTGTTCACGTTCATTAAGACTTTTGATTATAAATGTGTTCATGAATAAACATGCCTTTCCATCCTAGCATTAACTGCCCAGAACTGTTCATAATGTACTGCACTTTGGTGTAAATGGACTTGTCAACAAAAAAGTGTCCTGGCATTCGTAAAGTTTGCCCGTCAACACAAAAACAACCAAAGAACCGAAATGGGCAGAAGCGTGGTAACGTTATGCAAAATGGGGGGACTGAAACAGATTGTTTCTGCCTACCGGTGGAATCCGCATGCTTTTGAGAAAAGGGCTCATCTTTGTTCCTCATTGTTCGAGCTGCAGACACTCAACGAACCGGACCACAGAGCAGGTCCAAATATATAGCTTCATATATATTCACAAAAGCAAAAGGGGTGACATTTAGTCCGTCGTATATCGCGCGAAAGCTTTCATTAAAGCAGCGAAATGAACCGGTTAGCCAGGTTAGCTAACAAAGAATGTCATGATCTCGCTACCTATATCTGGCAACCCGGCAAGCTAACATCTCATTTAGGCTTTCTGTTTTCAGGTAGCGAATAACTAAACGAAATCTTTTTTGCCTCGTCGCCGGTTTTGAGACATTTTGAAACGACGAACCATTTAGCTGTGTGGTGTCACTGAGAAATATTTAGAATAAAAGAAGGTAAATATGACTGAAAGAACCTCACAGCTGAAGCGCTATTTTTTCCTGCACCCGTAATCCGGAAAGCCCCGCCTTTCTGCCCTTGGATTGGCTAGTGGTTTATTCTAGCGCAAGTCCGCCGGCATGTAACCAACCGTAGTGCAGATATTGAATGACATAAACCAATCAAAATAGCAAAAGGGCGGGACTTGTCCAAATACGGGTGAAGAAAAAAATGACGTGCAATTGTGCTCTTTATAACTACGGTGGCCGCATTGCTAGCCATTGTTTTTTACCAATGCGTTATCGGTGTTTTAAATGATGTTGACATTTCAGGTACCGCAGCATAATTGTTCACAGTGCTGGTGATTGGAACTAGTTTATAAACGCATATATACGCTTTTCTGAACATATAGTGCATATGGTACTTAAAACACTGAACATCTGCATGTTTTACTACTGAGAAAAAACAAGTCAAGCACAGTTTAACACAGTATTCCAGGTAATTAATAAAAACATGTTTTTCTAATACAGGTTGTTTTTGTAGTAGCGCTCACTTGAAAAATTATTTTATGTTTCTGTTGAGAGAAAAATTAGACATGAAATATACTGTTTCATTCAAAAACTCCCTTAAATTGCTCTTTCTGTTCAGATTAACATGTGGAGCATTTACGTATTTGGTTAGTGTTTTTGGAGTAAAACCGAAGCGATTTAGTTTTGTTTGGTGTTTTCAGAAGTCCACAAATGCTGTGTTAGCAATGAGTTTGCCAAGATGAAAGCGGGTTTTCTGTAAGTGCTCAAAAGAATAAAAATCATTCAAAAAGGTGAACAAAGAAGATGAAAAATGATAACATAACTGGTACTGAATTAAAGTAAAATCAAAATAACAGAGCCAGACTTCTGATCTATCTAAATAATCAGTCATTCTGTGCAAGGTGTGGAGGCTCTAAGTTTTCTGGTCCCTCTGATCAGGCCTAGGCTAAAAAAAATGGCATCTCTAAAGTCTCCTGGGCTTCTCTTTCCAAAACACCAGCCCTGACACTAACACTCTGTCTGTCTCTGTTCCAGGCCTTTCAGAAACACTCTGGGCTCCCAGTCCTTCACCAGTCAGAGTTGTTTGATGTCATGCTTGACCATTCTAGTCACCCTTGCTACACTTCAAATCCATGGCTGTATTCAAAGAGGTATTCTACATACTACCTGTGTACTAAATCGACCTAAACGTATGTAGTATGCAGTATGTGACCAAATTGTAAATCTCTAGTGCGCTGAAGATACATGGATGTTATACTCCAGTCAGAGTTTCTAGTAGACAGGGGGAGCTCTTTTTGTGGTGTACTGCATCCCATTATGCACGGTAGCCAGCTCTCAGCCTGCTTCAGTGAGAGAAAAAGTGGAGGGTAACACTGGGGAGCAAATGCAGCCAGTATAAATGTGGGTGTAGTGATTGTAGTGGGATATGTTTTCATCAGAATGAGCCTCAGAATGTTAAAATATACAGGGCTGAATTTAATAAGGATTAACTCACTTTAGAAGTAGGTAGCTAACAGCTAGGCTAAACATATTTCAAGTGAGCTGAGCAGTGTTAGCAGCAGCTAGCTCTAAACAATGGCTACAGTCATAACAACTCTGAGGTAAATATGACTGGTCATATGACTGTAGGTCATAACTTGTTACTGTACTGTATACTATACACAGGGTGCAGTATGCAGTGTGCAGTATAGTTGTGTGCCATTTTGAATACAGCCCTTATTGATGTCCCAAAAGATGTTTGTTCAGAAGAGTCACAAAGCTGTGTATGATCTACAGAGTATTATCTCCCATGACCACTAACTGCTATTACCTTAAGCCTTACATGGATACTCTTGAGAAATACACAGTAAAGAATGCTCTTGATTACATTATCGATTACCTATGCAGAGTGAAGTATAATAAGTAAATATGGAATAGGACTCAAAACTCCTACAAGAGCACACGCTTATTATCTTTTTAACTTTAACACACTTGTAGACAATAATGCCTCAGTGACTTTTATTATTTAATACAGTATGTACAAATATGGTTGAGCCTATGCAATTATTGTTGCTATAAGAGCTACAAAAGTCTCTTAAAAAAATAAAGTGATTTAATTTGACATCCTTATTTTGTTGTTGTTTTCGTCTGCTGTATAAGAACTGTATTCCTGTATCTTAATGAATTTGTGGTTCATCTATGCCATTGTGCAATTATATGTATAACGAGTATCAATGTTTCTTGGGACACGATGAGGAGACAGGATGCAAGGACAAGTTTTAATAACAAAACAAACGAGATGAAACTAAAGCCAAAGGCACTAATAAAAAAAAACAGGAAACAAACCACCACAATGACCAAAACATAAGATACCTAAAATCAACTGACATAGACTAAAGCAACAGACTGGAGACAAACTACCAACATGGAGACAAATGACCAGCAGGGAGACAAAGGACCAGTAAGAAGACAAAACAACAAGCAAGAACACAGGGGACTACAGGGAGTATAAGGGAAAAAAGATCAACAAGGAACACCTGGAAAGAGGCGGAGTTACAAATCAAGGACAGGTGGGGGGATTGACAAGGGGACAGAGAAGGCGGAGCCAAAAACCAAAACAAACAGAAGCACATGGAACAGAACAACAAATAGCACATGGACATGACAAGACAGAAACAGAAATCCAGATAAGACAGACAAACATGAAAAGGACAGGGCAGGCTGTGACAATCAACAGAAAACACTAGCTAGAAGCTTATTTCATTGTTTTTCTTCATATGCTCTGAGCTCACGGACTCCCTCCTCTCAGTCCTCTGACCATGGAAAGCAGAGATGACATGGATTTGAACTCATGATCTCTGAATGGCCTTAAGCTATCTGGCCTTAAGGTATGCTCTGTCTAAGCTGAGGAGCTATGTATGCAGAGATTAAGCTGCTCATTAATTCACCTTTACATTCATTCTTGAACATCGAAATGTAACCCACGTCAGGGGTCCTGCCACATCATCATATTCCACACTATGCCAGTCATCTTTATATACACCCATCATCAAACTAAACAGTTCCACATAGAAGGAATCAACCGACAGGAATGAAACTTGGTGAGTAGGACATTGTGAGAAAAGCGAATGACTCAAGTTTTACGCTCAGCTGCACATGTGACACAAGCAAGCATGCCTCATCTCTGTACCTGACTGAGAAAAGCCACAATTGCAGACATTCAGTGAACAGTGATGTCCTCCATGAGTCGTTCTATCAGTACCAGCACCACTGACAAACGGCTGCACAAGGCATAACTAGATGCACACAGACTGTTATGATGACTGCCCTTAACACTGCGTTCATGTCACCAAAGCCTGCAATGGTGTTGTGCCAGACTGTCATGGAGTGGCTCAGAATGCCAGCGGGTCATGTTCAGTGACTAGTCCCACTTTTGTCTTGGTGGAGATAAACTATGAATCCGTGTGTGGAGGCACCGTGATCAGTGCCAAGATAAATGGTTTGTTGTCACATGTCACATGTGCAGCAGGTCTGGTGTTTCTCCACCTCCACCCCATCTGCAAATTCAGCAGGAGCTGTGTGCGAATTGTTAAGCTGCATGGGATGGGTTATCACAGGACAACATTAAGAACCTCTACAACTCACTAAATATTGCCCATATCAGTGTAAATGTTTTATCATTTATGGTTTCTGGTAACCTTTATCTCCCTTCCCAATAGCATTGCAGTCTAACCCTTCCTTCATTTACTTCCATTTCCTTCCTATTTTTGGAAGTTTAGTGTGTTAACGTCACACACAGAGGCTCAAAAACATGCTCCGGTTCGATAATTAGATCTCAAATAATTTCATAATCCATGTTAATATGATGGCAGTTCTAGATACTGCATTTGCAGCCTCAGAATACATGGCCTTCACCAAATTTTAATTGAGTGCTCTAAATCTGCTCAGGAAACTGGGCAGAAGCACAACACATGTAACAAAATGTTCTACACCATATGTACAATTGCACATTTGCACCAGAGAGGTAATTCCCAAATCCCCAAATCTTACACAGTGAAGCTTTAAGTTAAAACACTGAAAGCTTTTGAATTAAAAAGTTCTCAGAGAAACCATACTTATTTAATTTGGGGATTTAGGGTTAACACTTTATGTTTACATATATGAATGTATTTAACTTATTTATAATGTACTTTTACCATAATGTGTATTTGAAGCCCCTTAACTGCTTTAATGTAACTCTAACCAAAACACAATCTAAACTTTAACTATAGCCTCAAAATCAAAACTGAAAATCTAGTCCATTTACTAGCAATCCACCTATCACACCATTAAAATTTGTTTCACATTTATATCTACAATAAAAGAGTGGCTTTTGCCCTAGGAGTCTGTTGCTAGTAGCTCTTGATATGAAGCAAGCCATAATTAGGCTGAGAAATAAAAAAAAGTTCATCAGACAGAGACCACACCAAAGACTTCAGATATGTCGCACCCTTAATGAGAAAGAATGAACCGGTCAGCTCAGAAACACCAAAATGTGGTAGATGACTCTGGAACAACATCTTTTGAACAGGTGGGCCGAAGATCATCTTGCACCAGAATACTGAGAAGAGGCTGAACAAAGGAATGAACTGCTCCTGATCCAAACCACAATCGCTCATACATCCAGCACGGTGGAGGCAGTGTTATGGTGTGGGCCTGTATGGCTACAGGATGAATTCTAAAGTGTATACGGCTATGTCTGCTCAGATTCAGCAAATACCTAAAAACATATTGAACGGCGCTGCACAATGCAGATGGGCAAATACCTGGAACTTACTACAAAAGCAACCCAATTTTTTTTAAAGTAAAGAGATGGAATGTCCAGCATTGGCCAAGTCGGTCATCTGACTTCTAAAAACATCTGTAGAAAAGGTCAGTCAGAGTTTCATCAAGCAAGAAACCCAGCATCTGGTGATGTCTCTGGGTTCCAGACTTCAAGCCGTTATTGACCCCAAAGGATATACCGCCAGGTACTAAAAATGACAGCTTTATTTATAATTATGTTTCCAATCATTTTTGAGCCCATAAAATTGGGGCCTGTGTTTCAAAGTGGTTGTAATTTCTACACCTTTCACCCAATTTGCATGTAAATAACCTCAAATTAAAGCGGAAAATCTGCACTTTGATCTCATTATTTATAAGCCATGGTTTACAGCACCATACTGCTGGATGTAATTCAACGACAGCTCAGTAGCACAGTAGTAACTTGAGAAAATAATGTAGCTCTAACTTAAACCCAACTTCTATGTTTTTCTACTTTAATTAGTAGCACAGTACCACATTAAGCTGAATATGAGTAATACATAAAAATGACCAAGATTGTTTGACTACTTTACTACAGTATTACTCATAGAGCATCTCAAAAGCTACTTAACATAGCTGCATGGAACATTTGTAAGTAAATCCAACATTTAATTTTTGGGTAATACATGAAAACAACCCACCCAGTAAATTAGAACCGACTCAGATCACTTTGGTGTGTCCTACCGGAATGTTAAGTATGTAGAACTGGTTAACATAACATTAAGTAATCCAAAATATCATTTTTTAGAGAATATGCTTTCCAGAATTTGATTAAATGTCATGTGACCTGTTTCCATACAAACGCCAGTTTTAAGCCCTTAAAAACCCAGTAGGTCCAAATTGTTGCTACACACTTGTATAACTCGAGAATAGCCCAACCAGTTTGCATTATAGCCCTCGTAGTCTATTACAAAGGATTTTAATGGGATAAAATTAAAAACATATGTGTTTTGTATTTGTAAGAGAAACTCTGTATCAGGGAGGGTCTCTGCGCTAGGTGAGTGTTTTCCTCCCACAACAGGTTGTTGGAGGGAGAGGAAAAACATTATGTTATTGACTAATTTCATTTGTCCTGCCTGCTGGTGCATGGTGATGTCATTAAAAACCCAAAGATGTTTTAGAGGTGGGGCTAAAGTCTTTAGAATCCAGTAGAAGACTGCAAGAAAGCAAGAATTTGGTCCAACCTGAAACACAAGAGAACGCCTCTGTGGGTGGAGCATGAATACAGTAATTTAAACTTTTCGTTCTGATCAGACAAATAGAACTCTTAAGCTAGCTGCAGACAACATGACTGTTTTAAAGACATAAAGCTGAATTATAGCAGTCACAGATGTAACAATGTGGGTATCAGGCTGATACCAGGATCATTTATTCGTATGTGTGTAAAAAAATTCCAATTCCAGCATTCAAATACCCCTGTGGCGTGAGCCAAGTGTGCGCTACTGAACTAACTACTCCAGCTGAAGGAGAGTCTGCTCACACAGAGGCCTGTTGACGTTGTGGTGGTTAGAAGCATTTTCCTGGCGTATCCCTGCCAGGAGTATACTGGGTAATTTTTAGCCCCTTTTAGACACATAGTCACAGTCACTTCTCCAATATGGGTGGAGACCAGAGGCAAAAAGTCACAACCGCTTTCCCAATACAGGTGGAGGTCAAAAAGTTGACATATACAGACTTTTTGCAACCAAATCTGTACATGCTATCTTTACTCTGTTTATTATTTATTTATTATTATTATCTTTATTAAATAATATGGTGGTTTTTTTACCATCTTTGCAAAGCACAGTGTGGTTAGCCAGCCTGTTCAGTACTCGAGGTGCAGCATGTTATTTAGAATGAAACTATATTTTGAAGCTGTCCACGGACAGAGCTGTCTGTTGGTGCTGCGTTTCACAGCTTTTTTTCAATAATGCCTTTATTACAGCTTTATTACACCTTTATTCTTATACATTAAGTGCACCTTTTTAATTAGATCTGTATAGCATTTTCAGCTGTACCAGACCTTTATTTTACCATACTAATTTCTTGTTGTTATTATTATCCCTGCATCAAACTGTATTTTCTGAATGATCTCTTCTCTCTCACTCGCTCCCTTTCTCTCTCTCTCTCTCCCTCTCTCTCTCTCTCTCTCCCTCTCTCTCCCTTCAGCTCTCCTCCAATCAGCTCGCGCGCTTGACCGTGTTTCCGGTAGCCGCGTGGTCTCCCGTCCCGCCGCCGCCGCCGCTCGGGGCAGCGCGTGCGATGGGAAGCCCACTGCGGCTGCGGCCGGAGCTCTACTACCATCAGCATCAGCAGCATCATCATCAGCATCAGCAGCGCGGGCATCGGGACAGCCAGGCGAGCGCGAGCCCGAGCGAGCACGCGCCCTCTAGCCATGCTAGCTGCTCGAGACTTCATCCTCAGCCTCCTCTTCATCTCCACCCTCCTCTTCCTCCCGCTGCTGTTCAGTGCGACGCGGCCATGAGCGGCTGCAGCCGGTACAACGGCGGCGTGATGCGCCGCAGCCTGCACGAGTTCGACTCCGAGTCGCAGCCGCTGAGGCCCGCGTGCGCCGCCGCGTGCGCCAGCGACGCCGCGCCGTACCCGGACGTCTCCGTGTCGTCCTCCAAGCCCGACGGAGGAGCAGGCGGAGGAGGAGGAGGCGGGGGTACGAGCAGCGGCGCGTCCGGGCAGCAGCGCGCCAAATCAGGCAAGAAGAAGAACCAGAACATCGGGCAGAAGCTCGGCCACCGCAGGGCGCTGTTCGAGAAGCGCAAGCGCCTCAGCGACTACGCGCTCATCTTCGGCATGTTCGGGATCGTGGTGATGGTCATTGAGACAGAGCTCTCGTGGGGGGCGTACGGCAAGGTACGGACCACTGCACCCAAAACACAGGAACGCCAGCAGTCATACTTTATCGGCTCCGTTGCTTTAGTGAGAACCACGCGCTCAGTTAATTCGAATCACAGAGGAAAGTGAAGTGAGTTATGCTAATTAACCCGCCTCGTTATGTTTATGCATGAACGTGGTCTACATGCATTCATCCAGCTGAACATGCTCACATCACACAGTAGTTTAAAATCAGTCTACACGCGGAGGCTTCAGGTACCAAAGGGGTTCTTTGACTTGGAACAACAGTGGAACCCTTATGATCCTCACTTTATAGAACATGTTAAACCTTGTAAACATTTGAGTTTTAAGTTTCCTCGAGTTAGTGTGGTTCTACCTGGATCTATGTGACTATGTAACAGCGGTGGAACCCTTCTTGGTACTTATTTGGCCAATTTTAAAGTTCTTTAAAGAACTATAAACAACCCTTAGTTCAACATTTAAGGTTCTTTGAGTTGTCATGGTTCTATATGGTTCCCCACTCCTAGTTTCAAAAAGAGGTTCTGTGACAGTGTGATAACCCTTTTTGGCACTAGGATCACAATTGTAAAGTGATTATGTAAAGAACTATGAAGAACAGTACAGCTCAACTTTTTAAACATTCAATTGATTATTTGAGTTGTCATGGTTCCACATGATTCCATATGACTGAATAACTATACTGGAACCTTATTTGTGTAGGTAGAATCGTTTTAAAGATAATGTGGTTCTATGTGGTATCTATATAGGTTTTGTTTTATTCAAAAGTTTTTAAAGTTCTCATGGTTTCATATGATTCCCCACTCTTATTTTAGAAAGAGGTTCTATGACTTGTGACAAGAGGGAAACTGTAAAACAATCTGTGAAGAACCATAAAGAACAGTTAGCTCAACTTTTTGAACATTCAAATGATTCTTCAGGTTGCCATGGTTCCACGTGGTTCTGTATGGCTGTTTACAGTAATGGAAGGATTTTACTTTTGGTGCTAGTTGATAACTATCTTAACAGGTTATTTAAAGAACCTCAAATAGCAGTTAGATCAACAGTTTAAACCGTCAGAAGGTTGTCATGGTTCTACATAGGTCCCCACTCTTTTTGAAAAAAGGGTTCTATCACACAACTTTTTTGATACTTTTTTGATGTTCATGTACAACAGTTTAAGTTTTTGAACATTCAGATGTGCAATTAAACATTCTGAGCTGCTGTGGTTCTTTATTGGAACCCTAAGTACTAGGTATTAATAATTTTTAAAAGGTTCTCTAAAGAACCATATATAACAGGTCAACCGTTCAAACATTTAACAAGTTTCTTAAGTTGTCATGACTCTACATGGTTCTCTACTCTTTTTTGAAAAGAGGTGATACATTTGCTTTGTAGAACCAATTTAAAATGAAGCTTTAAAGAACCATGTTCAACACTGTAGGTTTTTAAACATTCAATTGTTTCTCCAAGTTATTGGGGTTCTTCATGGTTCCCTATGACTGTAACAGTAGCAGAACCCTTTTTTACACTTGGTCTATTTTTAGTGTTTTAAAGAACTATAAACTTTAAACCTTCAAAAGATTCTTGTCATTGTTTTATACGGTTCTCCACTCTTATTTTCAAAAAGAGGTTCTATGACTTACGTAACAATATGGGAACCTTATTTGACACTAGGTTTATACAAAATATATCATTTTAAAAGATAATGTGGTTCTATGTGGTTCTCCATGACTGTGTAACAGTAGCGGAGCCCTTGGTATTAAGTATAGAACCATTTTAAAAGGTTCTCTAAAAAACAATATATTACAAGTCAACATTTTAGACATTAAAAAAGTTCTTTGAGTTGTTATGGTTCTACCTGGTTCTCCACTCAAAATGAGGTCCAATCGCTTGTAACAATACTTTTTATGCTTACTTTACTGAACAATTTTAAGAACCATAAACAATGGTTACTTTAATTATTTAAACAAGTAGGGTCTTCAAGTTGTTGTAGTTATCTGACTAACAGTAGTGGAATCCTTATTGGTTCTCCATACTGAACCTTTTAAATGGTTCTTTAAAAACATATACAACATTTAGTTTAGGTCCTTTGAGTTGTCATGGTTCTGCAGGGTTCTCCACCCTTTATTTATTTTTTCTGTGACTTGTAACAATACTAGTCGCTATTTTGATACTTGCTATGTAGAACCTTTTTTTTTATTCAAAGGTTCTTTGAGTTGTTTTGGTCCTACAGTGTTTTCCATGAATGTGGAATAGTAGGGGAACCCTGTTTGGTACTAGATATAAGGTACTAGGCACAATTCCTTAAAGAACCGTATATGACAGTTAGTTGGACACATCATGGACTTTGTGTTCATTTTTCCTTGTGTATAAATGGTTCTCCATATTTGCTAAAGAACCAACATTTCATGTTATGAGCTTGTCTGGTTCCCATCACCACCACTGTGAACAATTCTGACTTTAGAACAATGCATTAACAATGGGCCCTCCAATACATACCAAACCACTCTAAATGACTTTAACAGCTCAGCCGTTTCATTACACAGACGTTTTGCTGGATTTGTTACCTTATAACATTTACTAAATAGTAAAGTTTAATTACTGAATAGTAAGCCCAGCATTCTGACACATGTAAGTTTAAGCATCCCTGGTCAAATTCCATGTTTATTTGAGTATAAGTGATCGCACTCTTGCAATTTCTACAGCTTATTTGCTGAATTTAACATATTGAAAAAGAAAATGAAATAAACCAAATTTGTGAATGGGCCCATGGCCCATCATGGAAAAAAGCATTCATAAAATAAAAAACTAAAATGTAGTGTGTGAAGATGGTAAAAAAGATGATTAGCTGCTGATATGGTCATATTTGGACATATATATAGAAATTAAGCTCCAGAAACACATTTAATTTCTTGGTTCTGTGATGTCACAAAAACAGTATGTAGTATATATCGGTATTTATCATTCAGTATGAATTAATCTGCCTTCACGGGTGTGAAAGTTACTGATGCTGATGATTCTTCACAGAACACTATTCCACTGAGTCTATCATAAATGAGCTTGGGCTCTGAGAACACGGCGGCGTTTCTGGGTCTGTTAATATCTGGTTTCTTCTTTGCACTGTAGAGTTTTAACTTGCATTTGTGGAGCAGTGGTGAACTGTGTTTACAGACAATGGTTCTAGGAAGTGTTTCTGAGCCCATGCAGCGATATCCATTACAGAACCATGTGTTTTTAATGCAGTGCCATCTGAGGGCCAGAAGATCACAGCCATCCAGTGCTGGTTTGGGGCTTTATCCCCACGTACAGAGAACTCTAGATCCACTGGATCTTACCTTCAGTCACAGTGGGATGTCTCCTTATACCCATTCATGCGACTGACCAGTTGCCAATTAAACTAATTATCTATGATTTAATTATTCAGTTTAATTTTAGCATTAGCGGTCTTTTGTTGCTCCTGTTCCAAATTTTTTATAACATGTTGCAATGGGTATATATTTGTTCAAAACAATAAAAAAACCTTGGTTTCAGCGTTTGTTATGTCTTTGTAATATTTTTAATTCCATATAGGGTTTAAATGATTTGCTCATCACTGTGTTCTGTGTCTGTGTGTGTTTTTATCAGAGTGTTCCTACTTTTCAGAAATGGGGTTGTACAAGGAAATTGTAGGCTTTGGGCCCTTTAAAATCAACAAAGCATGTAATTTGACTGGGGATGTTCACACTTGTGCACACAACACTAGGTCAGAATCCAATAAAGTCTTGAGCGAAATGATAAATTTGTAAAGTGCAGTGGGAAAAAACTGTTGTGAAAGGTCATCCTGCTGTTCAGGCAGTAATAAGCTTTAGCTGTACTAAGAAGTCTATTATGGTCAGATAGGAGAAGATGTGCTTCCCTAAAGCATCCTTGCAGCTCATTTTTACAGCATCAGGAACTTTTGTTAAAAGATCCAGCTGCATCCGCCTGAATGACGTTAATTGGGATGAATTGCTTCAAAGGATTCAGATGCGGAAGACATTAAAGGATGGGCTATGATGCACGTGTCCCAGCTTAATGAACATTTATGCACATAAATATTTCGGTAGGTAAAAGGATAGGACTTGTGGGTACTTGAAACTTTGCATGCACGTGTTTGGCTGCTTGAACAGAATGAGCTGAATGTCTTTTCTTTGCTTCTTTTTTCAGGAGTCCTTGTATTCATTAGCCCTAAAATGTCTGATAAGCCTTTCTACAATTATCCTTCTCGGTTTGATCATCATATATCACGCCAGAGAGATCCAGGTAACTATAACTGTATTCAGATTCTCTTTATGCTTTACTGAGGCTGTTTTCCTGCATTATATGGCTGAAAGTATGGGTGTAAAAAAATCCAGCACTTAGCCATGCAATCCGCTTTGGCAAATACTTGTAGTAGAAATGTATACGATACAATCCACTATATCTGATAGCATAAAATATTCCTAAAACAAAGTCCAACACCAACTCACATTTCTTATAGCTAATAGACACAGTCGAGTCACATTATTATGACCCCCCAGCAACAAGAGTACCCAGAGTAACCTCCATGTGCAGCACTGACAGCAGCTGGACAGTCTGGAAGTGATTCAGTAAGGTCCTGGTAGGTTATCCCAGGTATCTGGAGCCATGCTGAGGATCCATAGAGTAAGCATGACGATCAAGGTGGTTCCATAGATGCTTAATTGGTTTCAAGTCCAGAGCATTAGTGGTCAAAGTAGTACTTGGAAGTCATGGTCATGTTCTTTCAACCCATGCTGGACATTTCTAGCCGCGTGATATGTTGTGCTGGAAGATCCCATCCGCCCAAGGGAAGACAATCAGCATGTAAGGGTATACATGATCTGCAAGGATAGACTCATACCCACATGGATGAGTACGTCCATGAAAGTCGGCCATGAAAATGTAACTTTCTTCAGTACCAGCTGTGCATTCAGTATTCAAAATACACAGTGTCTTTCCTAACCGTTACCACATGCAGCACACCTCCCAAAAATATAACCTTTTAAAATATGCTTAGGATGTAGCATAACTTCAGAGATTGTCATAGACATTTCACTTACCATCAAAGCAGCTGTATTGCACTGGTGAACAGCTTATGAAATGTCAGTAGTGTTCTACAGAGTTTTAAACTGCTTCTGGAAACAACATCACTATAAGAACTCTGCATCAGAAACTTTGTGAAATGGTTTTCAGTGGCTGAGCAGCTAAGCATAAGCCTAAGATCATTGCGTGCAATGCCAAGCATTGGCTGTAGTGCTGGAAAAAATGTTCTCATGATTTCATGATTTACTACACTAAGGTCTTTGCATTGTGTCAGCTGGTAAGTGTGGTGAAGGATGTATACTAGTCTGGGACTGGTTTCAGAGATTCAGGGTTTGTGCCTTAGTTCTAGTGAAGGGTAATGTTAATCCTACAGCATACAAAGACATTTTGCACATTTATGTACATATATATCTTTGTGAAAGAGCCTTCTCTTCTTCAGTATTACTGTGCTCCTGTGTGCAAAGCAGGCTCCATAAAGAGTCTGATGTGGAGGACCAGAGAACTCTGACCTCAACCCCACTGAATATCTCTGGGATAAACTGGAACACTGACTGCTTGCCAGACCTTTTCCAATAACATCAGTGTCTTATGAGCAACAAACAACAGACTCCTAAAGATGTGATGGTCAGGTGTCCACATACTTTTAGCCATATACTGTATTTTAGCAATATTCCAGTGATCTGTGACTCTTTACCCAAGACCTTTGTTCAGGAGCACTTAAAGTAGTACTGTAGTTATGATGGCGGAATGACGTGGATTATGTTGGACTACAGTGTATATTTCAGCCCTAACAACTTAATCGAATTATTCTGTGAAATCCCTCGAGACTCGCTGACCCTGTTACAGCATTACGATGGGGGCAGCTGTTCGACCCAAATAAGTGCATTGGCACATAATCTTAGAATTATTTGGCATCGCTTAGCACTAGAGGTGTAGCATTGGTCTGAATTCAGAGAGAGGGCCCACTTTATAACACTGTGAGGTAATTTGTATTTTAGTGTGGTGGGCAGCAGAATGGCAGCCTAGCTCATATTGAGCTGTCAGTACAAGCTTAAACAGAGACTGTGTAAGTGAAAACACACTGCGAGACCAAACTGAAGTGAAGAAAATCGAGCTGGATCAAAAGGGAGACTGGCTCCTTCCTACTTTCTCTCCTATATCATATAAAATGCCAGAGGATGCCCACAAACAAGTCCTTACTGAATTGGCCTGAATAGAATTAAATGGCTAAAAACAAAAAGTTAAAATAGATTATAACCAGTTGTGAAGGATCTTATTTTAGCCCGGTACCAGGTTTTACTAAATACTCTAACTAAATCTCCCTTTAAATTTCTACAGCAAATCGTTTTTGTGGTGCCTCATTAGCATTACTGGTACTGAGTGCTGATTGGTTAGCAAAACTACTATGAAGAGCTGATTGGTTAGCATAACTCCTACCAACAGCTGATTGGTTGGCATAACTACTACCAAGAGGTGATTGGTTAGCATAACTACCACTAAGAGCTAATTGGTTAACATAGCTACCACAGAGAACTGATTGGTTAGTTGACTGGTTACCTTACCTAGTACTGAGAGCTGATTGGTTAGATAACTACCATTGAGAGCTGATTGGTTAGCACCCCTACGACTGAGAGCTGATTGGTTAGATAACTACCATTGAGAGCTAACTGGTTAGCGTCCCTACTACTGAGAGCTGATTGGTTAGCACCCCTACGACTGAGAGCTGAATGGTTAGATAACTACCATTGAGAGCTGATTGGTTAGCACCCCTACTACTGAGAGCTGATTGGTTATCATAACTATCACTGAGAGCTGACTGGTTAGCATACCTACTAGTGGGAGCTGATTGGTTAGTATTACAACTACTGGGAGCTGATTGGTTATCATTACTGCTACTGAGTGCTGATTGGTTAGCATTACTGCTACTGAGAGCTAATTAGTTAGTAATACTACTACTGAGAGCGGATTGGTTAGCATAACTACCACTAAGTGCTGATTGGTTAGCATAACTACTATTAAGAGCCAATTGGTTAGAACTCCTTTGAGAGCTGATTGGTTAGCATGACTGCTATTAAGAGTTGATTGGTTAGAATTCTGCTGAGGGTTGATTGCTTGGCTTTACTGCTACTGAGTGCTGATTGGTGGTGGCAGTGGAGTTCAAAAATACTCAAAAATGTCACAGCTATGTTAAAATGTTTTCTTTTATCCTGTGTACAGAAAACAAATATATACATTTATATTTTTAAAAAATTGCAGCACACTGCAATCTTCTACTCTGGACTTGCTCAGGAGCACCCTTTTTTGACAAACCAAGACAGTACAGAGTGGCAATCATGCTCTCTACAAATCCTCTGTTTTTGTTCCTGGTTCTAATTTTCCCATCTTTGTGTTCTGGTTTGAGTTCCAAACCAAAGGATCTATCAGTGGTTCACTGCATTTCTCAGTGCACAGTAAACCAGCACTCGGAGCTGATTCAGCACTGCCGAGTTCACTGTGTGTACAGTAATAGGCTTCAGGGTTATTGAGAGCTGATTTTGAGCCTTAGGTCGTTTTGGGTCCTGTACGAGGTGGATTAGCACTAAATCCGGCCACTCAAGGGTTAAGCGAGAGCCTAGCACTGACGGCTCCACTGAGCAGCTCCAGCACTTGGACAAAACTCAATTTTATGACCTTGCGTCAGAGCGCTGTAGCGTTACGCACTGGGGGCTTTTTTCTTGCTGCTAGTCAGTATTGTGGCTTGTGCATCTGTATGTTGTGCCGTCACTTCATTAGAAGGAAAAAACAGCATCAGGCTGCCGACATGGCTGCAACACTAATGAATATAGAAATGTATATATATATATAGCCCTCTATAAAACTGCTGCTTTTGTTATGTTATGTAGATTTATGTTGTGTATTTGGGGCTTATAGCACATAAGAGAAGACTGTAGTATGTGTGTTGCGGTTCTATTTGTACATGGCAGCAAAGCTTGATATTTAACAAAAACCCTTTAATGTGTGGTTAAATGCATATGACAAAAATAACATCTGTCAGATTATATTAATGCCTTGAACATTCATTAAGGCACAAATAAATAATATTTATATGCATGTGCATCCTATTGTGATATGAGGATTGCATAGGCCATTATTGCAATGACAATAAGCCGTGATGTCACAGTGATTCTAAAAATGTACCTGTCATAAAATCTGTGTAAAGTATGACCTTTACATTTACCTGATGGTAACATGATGTTGTCCTAAGTTACATGAGCCCTGCTTATGTTCTGCCATTCTCTCAGCTGCATTCATTGAGTAGCTAAAGCAATATAATCTAGGCATCATCAGTCAACTGTCAACCGTCAATCATGACCAGTTGTCCTAAAATGATGAAGGCTAATGATTACTCTATGGTCCATGTGAGCAGGTCGGTCTATTTACAGCACAATTCACAGTGACATACGTGTATGTGCAGCTCAGCCAATCAGATTGTTGGGACAGGACTGTGTATTTACAGAAGTGTTTATTGCTAAATGCCTGGGACCCCTGCTTCAGGTCCTGTGACCTGACACACCTTCATTTAACTGCGCAGCATCCAGAAATGACTGGATTGTCACGAAGCATGCTGTCAAATGGCTTGATGAATATTTGATATAGGCTGTAATTGGCATATGGCTGAGGTGCAGAGATCAATAGCGAATCTGTCTGTGCATTCCCAGCTTCCAGTCCAAACGTGGAAATTACAGCAAATGTGTCCTCAACCTTTTTAATTCTTTCTGACCAAAAACATTTTGTTCCGCTATTTCTGTTATTCCCTGATTAGCAAGTCATAGAATCGTACAGCTTGTATTTCTGTTTTGCAGTAAATAGAAGGTTTTATAAGAATTTTCTGAGCACTTTATGATGTAAACATGATTTCAAAACATATTCTTGTTTGGGTAGTGTCTTTAACCTTGCTGTACTAGCTTAGAAACATTATCCAACGGAACACTAAGCACGGTTGTAGATCGCTCTGGATCAGAGCATCTGCTAAATGCCCTAGTGTAGATGTGAATATTCTTCACTCTCCTAGTCCATACAGTCCATATATGAAAACTAAAACCAGTTTAAACTGTTTTTGTGATGTCATAGAAAACATCACATTTTCAAGTTTACAGAGCCTTTGTCTTGTACAGGAAGTTGTTTTGGCAAAAAACAGTGTCCTCATATGAGGCCAAAGGGTCAACGTTTTTAAAAGTATCATGGTGCAGAGAAGCAGAAATGTAATGTCCTCATATGAGGACGCAGGGGTCTCAGGAGGATAAAGGATGAAAGATGCTAAATATATAAATTACAATACAGTCAATACAGTATAGAAATTAAACTTAGATTTTACCCCAAAGTTCAACAACGTGACAAAAAAGGTCCTAAATCCACATTTCAGTTCCTGGAATCCAGTTGTTTCTGCAAACTGCAAACCATGTGAAGCTGGATTAAGCTTCTTGTTTTCTAGATTGTTGTTCGATTTTCCACTTTAAATGGTGCAGCAGTTATACTCTCACACTTTAACTGCTGTACCACATGAACAGGAAAATAAGAACAAGAAGCTGATAAATAGGAAGTCTTGAGATCCATTGGCTTCTCTTTCCTTAAGTTGTATGTAAAAAGATCGCTCCCAATTCATGCTGAATCTGTTTGTACAGTCAGTCTCACTGTATTCTTTTTGTTTTATTTGCAGCCATGTTTATATTGTTTTACCTTAATCTCTTCTAAATATATATTAACATCACTGTAACATTCCCCCAAACCTAACAGATCTAATGCCAGTCAGTAATGCTAATGTTGCTAACAATAAATGAAAGTGTATAGTCACCGGTGAGCTCTTTAAATGTTATCATGCTTATTAATGGTCACTGGTCATTTTTTAGCAAAATCAGCATCCTGTAAGACTAACACTAATCCCAATCCCAAACTATAATACCTTTCTGCCATCCCTGTGGCTGCTATCAGGCCACCTTCCTGTAATGTAAAAGCCTGCTTATGGTGTGTTTACTGCACATATATCATTGTGATATCTACTACCTTGATGGATGCGGTTTTACCCAAAGGGTTCAATAACACAGCAGATTGATTTAGCATTAGCAGTGCTGCATTATTCCAGCTACAAGCAAACCTAACAGACCATTAAATTAGTTTCACTTTCATATGGATGTGTTTATTTTATATGAATTTTAAAAGAAATCAATCTCTTTTATTAGCACAGCAATTTTATGTAATATGAAATAATTTGTATCAGTGAGTGCTGTTATTGCATTCCCCTGCCATGACTGTGTAGCCATCCATAGTGCATGGAATTACGCAGCTAATTTTTTCTTTAAAAAAGGGTATCAATCAGGGAGGTATTTCGAGACCAGAGAGAGAGAGAGATAAATTAGTCAGAAACTAAGCTCAGCAAGGAATTACCTTTAAACAAAGAATCGTAAGATTGGTTTGAAGTAGGGTTCAGGTTAATGTCCTATTAATATTTCTCATATTGGAGCACTATAGAACATTATTATGGTAAATATAAAAAGGCCTGTAATCATTATTTCCAATATTGGTTAGCCCTTTTACTGCTGAGAGCTGTATGATTGGCGATACTGCTGAGTATTGATTGGTTAGTATTACTGCTACTGGGTGCTGATTGGTTGGTATTACTGCTACTGAATGCTGATTGGTTGGTATTACTGCTAATGAGTGCTGACTGGTTGGTATTACTGATACTAAGCGCTGATTGGTTAGTATGACTGATACTGAGTACTGACTGGTTGGTATTACTGCTACTGAGCGCTGATTAGTATTACTGCTACTAAATGCTGATCGATTTACATTACTGCTACTAAGTGCTGATTGGTTGGTATTATTAAAACTGAGTGCTGATAGGTTGGTATTACTACTACTGAGTTCTAATTGGTATTACTGCTACTGAATGCTGATCAATTTACATTAGTGCTACTGAGTGCTGATTGGTATTACTGCTACTGAATGCTGATCGATTTGCATTACTGCTACTATGCGCTGATTGGTTGATATTACTGCTACTTAGTGCTGATTGGTATTACTGCTACTGAGTGCTGATTGGTTGGGATTACTCCTACTAAGTGCTGATTGGTTGGTATTACTGCTACTGAATGCTGATTGATTGGTAATACTGTTAATGAGTGTAGATTGGTTGATATTATTGCTACTGAGGTTAATAAACATGTTTGACTAAAATTGTTTAGTTGCATCATCACGCATGCTTCTCATGCTAAAAAGGAAATGCAGCATTAATTGACTCTTGCTAAGTAAAGCGTTTTGTGTTCACGATTGTCATGATTGTGCATAAAGCTACTTTAGAAAGACCTGTAACTGGAGTTTTGTTACTGTTTTATGTTAAAAAAAGATATTTCAGTATGAAAGCTTATACAGAGTATGGTTTTGCACAGTAGCTCCAAAGAAACCCATTCATTTGAACTTGCTCGAGAACACTATCTAGTGCATTATTTCCCTTCACCAGAAATGTTCCAGTTTGCACACTAGCTACTGCATTGCATTGTGAAATAGTGAAAGCGCACTGGATATTCTCCACTGTGTTTTTGGGCCTCTACAAAAGGGGCAAACCTCTATGTAGTGCACTATGTGGTGAGTAGGGCGTAGTTTTGTACATTCTGAGAGATGTATGTGTGGCTCTTTGAATTTTCAAGAAACCTAATGAGCTGTGTCCCTCGTTCAGCACTGTCCATTAGTGCTGTTGGTCAGCACTGACCTTAGGCCTAAGGTTTCTATCTGAATGAGAAATTAGGAGGGAACTCCTTCCTGATAGCAGCTGTGTATGTAGTTAGGTTAGAGTAGGAGAGGAAGATTCTCTGTCAGATGGTATTGCTGATTCCACTTCTTGCATAATTTATGTGAGGTGTGGTTATAGTGACAGTATATGCTAGTAAGTCAAGCATTACATTTTGGTTGTCGAACTGTATATCAGTAGTGCAGAGCATTCATAAATGTATTACCATCGTTTATGAATGATCTGCACTACTATGAACATATGAACGTATTGCCATTACCAACGTATGGCTATTAGAGGTAGGCTGTCAGTTTGGCCCATAAATGCCAAAACCTACTTCTTTGATAAGGTTCATTTCTGCAAACCCGTTTAATGATTGTTGAATATTATGTAACACAAAGGTAATATTTGAAACTGTAAAGGTCTTTCCATAGGCTTTATTTGACAGGTGTTGATATAGATTTAAGCTTGTATCAGGTTTAAAGTGACTCTTTCAGCTGCATCTGCTGTTTTCTTTTTCTAGCAACTGCCTAAACCTGTTTGGACTACAACTTGTATTCTCAGTCAGTGATGTACCCAGAACCTGCAAAAAAAAAACTAGAGCTTTGTTTTTTGACCTGATGTGTACAAAATTTGACATGTAAGGCCATCACTTCAGCGTTCTGCTCCAAGTACAAGCCAATTGCAGAGCACGCTTGGCTGTATCCATCTAGATACCATGGAGGAAACAATCCTGATTGCAACTGAACAATACAGTTGAAAGACTGTAACACTTACAGAGTTTTGATAAAACAAACATGATGATTATATAAAACAAAAACAAAAATTACCCATATTTTTAACTCCAAGACATCATTAGCCCTTTTCTGCTGGCTTAGACTGCTCTCAGGGTTCCCCAGTCTAACATTTTCTCTAAATGTGTCTCTTTTAAAGTTTGACATGTGATTAGTTTTAGCCAATGTGACGTTTCTGTATTCTCTGTTGTTTGAAAGCAGTGATCATGAAGAGAAGGAGAGTGTGGACTTTTCAGCTGAAGTGCCACCTTGCTTTAAATCTGAGCTAAAGCAGCTCACGAATAAAATCCATGTAACTGCTTAAATGAAATGTTTTATGTGTAAAAATAGACTGAAGAGGGACGGACAGAGTGCTGTTTCTGCACCAGGTATTGGTTTCAAACACGGCGTTCTTTAGACTGATTTTACTTCTTTTCCTCGCTGTTTATTATTCTCATTATAATCCTGTATATGGAGAGCAAGGAGGCCTCAGAGGAAGAAGAAAAGAAAAAAGAAACAAGATATGGTTGTGGAGAACATACCCAAGTCGCCAGAACTCTACGTTCCAAAGGGCCTGTGTTTCCATGGTTCTATGTTTCTAGCATTCTATGTTTTCAGGGTTCTATTTAACCAGAACCTATTTCATCAAAGCTCCAGGTTTCCACAGCTCTATGTTCTCAGGGTTGTATGTTACCAGATCAATATGTATCCAGGGTTCTATATTATCAGGGTTCGATTCCCAGGGTAATATGTTCCCAGGGTTCTGTGTTTCTCTGGTCCAATGTTCTGAGGGTCCTATGCTCCCAGGGTTATATGTTCCCGGGGTTCTGTGTTTCTCTGGTCCAGTGTTCTGAGAGTCCTGTGCTTCCAGGTTTCTATATTTCCAGGGTTCCATGCTTCTTTTACTAATGTCTATGTTCTGCATCTCATATTCACAGTCAGGGACATATCTAGAACTCCAAGAAAGTCTAGAGTGATGCTTAGGGGCTAACTTGTATGGTTTTAGGGATCTAAATTTGAAGGTTTTGGCTCCTAAGGTTTTATGTTCAAACCATCTTTCGAAAAATCTGGAAACAGGAGCTTAATGTCCCAAAAAGATATAGAGAAGCTCATCTAGTTAAAGAAGGTCATCAGGTACGGTGGACTGCTATAATGGTCTTATAACTGTCTTCCCCAAAAGACAAGTAACCAGCTACAACTCATTCAGAATGCTGCTGCTAGGGTTTTAGGGCCAGGAGAACAGAGCACATTACTCCAGTTCTCCGAGTTCCCAGGATCCCCTGTCCAGAATAAAAACTAGACATGCTATAGGGATTTCCTTGAAAGGAGGATATGGTGAGGACGAGCGGAGGAGGTCAGGTTTAACACAGTGTTAAATAGTAGATGCTGTTGTTGAGTTTAAAAGTTTGCATTGTTAGTACGATTGCTAACTGTTGGTGTTTTGCACTTTTATAAATATTCCGAAGAAAATCATGATCAGTCTGGAAAACAGTTTTCAATTTTATTTACTGAACATATAAATCAGCATATCTATGTTTGAAAATATATCGCTCGTATGTTCATGCTGAGGAAACTTGAAACAGGGAATATGGGATCCCATCAACATTTCACCGAGGGAACATAGAGCTGTGGGAATTTATGCTTAATTCTAGAATTACAAAGAGGGAAGACAAACTGTGGCAACATAAACCTGTTTCCTATAAATTGTATTGAAGAAAACATATGGATGAGCCTTGGTTGTGTAGATATTCATGATGTCTAGCATATTTATTAAAAAAATATGTAATTTTAGGCACTTTTATTATTAGAAATATGCAGCTGTGTATTATTACTTTGAAATGTATCACCCTTTAGATAAATTTCAAATCCCAATGAGAGGAAAAAAAAACAACAATTTTACATCTCTCCCCTAAAGACGCAGCTTTTCAGATCCATATGCTAGTGCTAATGATTAGCATTAGAATGTGCTCAGAATGATTTGATGGGCATTTTGCCCAGCAGTGGTATAAACACAGCGTTGGAGCAGTGTCTCTCTTCATTTTGTCATCGGCAAAAGCACCAGATATTTCAAACAGGGATTATAAATGCACACGGTAACTCTTGCTAGTTTATTAGATTTCAGCAAGCCGAATTGCCAAGGCTTGTATTCATGTGCCACAGACTTTCCCTGTTGTATTTAGAGCCTGTAAGCCTCCAAGGGATATCAATCTTTGAAATGTTCCGACAGAAAAAACGTGCCTCCTTTCCAAATGGCCCACATGAGCTGAAGGCCCAAGCCCACCAAGCACACCAGGCACATATACATCCTAACAATACTTCTGATACATTTAAAAAGGTTTCGTCTCCTTTAGACGGCTTGCCCCTGCTGGCAGGGTTATTAGTATTATGAAATGTGACGACTTTAGCTGGCAAATAAATCAGGGATGCTTTCCAGGCTCATTTTTCTTTTTGTACGTCTTTAATTCAGCCAACTGGAGGCATCCGAAGAGACCGGGCAGCCATTCGAAACATTTAGCATGCCTAATTTGCTTAATATTCGCAAATGAGTCCCATATGAGACAGCAAAGCAAGTCGTGAGTGTGGATGTTGTTTGGCTATGAACAGTAATGAAGTCATCTGTTTTCCTGCTTTCTCCTTTTCAAAGCTTCTTACCAATGTGCTGCATAAGCCTGTTGTCATGCCACTGCTAATTTAGTCGGGCCTATACCCCACATTTGTCTTGAATGTTTTTGCCCCTCAGGGTGCAATTACAGCATTTGTGTGGTTTTACGTAGCAGAAAATAATTCATTTTCCGGCTTCTTCTCTTTATTCCTTTGAATTAGGCTCTTTTTGTTTCTGTGCCTTTAAGACTGAGATATGTGAATGGCCTCTGTTCAGATTGGCTGCCTTGTGCCTCATTGCAGGTTAACACACATATTGTGACTTCAGTGTCGGATAGGCAGAGCTAAGCTGTAAGCCGAATTGGTAGGTATATGTAAATACACAGGTTTTTGTGAAACATTTAATTTGACACATCCTTATTTAGCTCACTGTTCTAACTGTATACAATGTATACACTATATACATGCTGCATGAGATTGTTAAGCCAGCTCTAATAGAGTTGCTTATGTGTTTGCACATAAGCTTAGCTAGGCCATGAACTGTCAGAACTTGGCAGTAAACATGGAACATTTTAATTAGTGCCAGCATCGGATTTCCAGTAGTATGTTAGCATAGTTTGGCTGCTTTAAAGTACACATGGACATCTGTAGTTCATAAATTACTTTAACATTTGTTTTATTTGAGGCTTAAAACATACATTATCATGTAATTTACTTTGCATGAGAGATGGAAGAATTGATTGGATTTCTTTAGCCCTCCTGATCCTGAGATTTAATCAGTGATATCAAATACAGTATATGAGCCACATTCCAAAAGTGTTAGGATTGCTGCAGCCCTGCACGAGGCACCTTGGTCACAGGACCCTGCAGTTTATTGTTCAAGTGCTAGATGGAAATATGGACCTTTTGACTTCGACTATAAGGGCTGACTTAGAACTACGTTCCTTGTGGGAAAAGCAGAGTAAACATTTTAACACCTAGTACCGTGATTATCAGGCAAAGACGAATGATGCTACTGTCACATATTTGTGGTAAGCTGACAATGGGAAACAGCATACTGCATTGTTTTCATTGGAGCTGAAATTAAAATCCTGCCTCTCTAAGCAGCACCATTCCACAGAGTGGTAAGTGATACATTTCATTCAAAGTTCAATTTTCCCATCGTTTGGCATTGACCACATAATGTCTTTGTTGTTACATTCCAGACCTATTCAGTATTATACAACAACAATAAAAGAGTACCAAGCTCTTTGAGCCTCTTTAGCACAGTGAAAAAAGATCTCTCTTCTGATTATCATTCAGTAACATTGCACCATGCCAATGTATGCGTGGCCTAATGCTGCCCTTGGCCCCGTACCACTGTAAGGTGAGGAATGGCGTTTTTTTTTTTTTTTATTTCAAAATGCAAACATGTGAATGCATGATAACAGTCCAGCTCTGCCCTTGATCAGTGTTAGCAACAGTCAACTGTACTGAAATGCAAAAGCCCCCCAAAAACACTGCCCTCTATTTTGTATGTATTGGTTTTCAGTGAGTCTTTCAGTAAAGAGTCCTACCATGTTTCCCATTCCTAACAACTGCTTAGACTATTCACACTGAAGGCCTAAAGTGATGTGCTTCTTACATCACTTCCCCTTGTGAATCAAAGCATGATTAGTAGATTCTTCTGTCACTTCCTAAAATTGATAGTGGTTGATCTTATGCGTCCAGGCCTTGTAGTACAATGGGAGCACTCACATGGCTATATCTGCCTAGACAACACAGCGAAAATAATCCTGACTGGATCATTTTCTGTAGGTCATTTCAAGAATTTAACCCTTTTGTTTACAGTTAAAAAACTTATAATGGGAAAAGACTCTTCTGGAACAGGAGTGTCACTACAATTGAGCTTTAAGAAAACAAACATGATGATTCTATTAAATAAAATATGAAACATACAAAAAGCTAATTACTAGGTGTTCTCTGTAGGTCTAAAAGGCCCAGAGGGTTACCCACCTCTGCACAATGGACAAATGGACAAAAATAAGGCCTCAGTGATGACTGTCAATACTGTTTTTAGCTATGCCGTGTAGTTTTGTTCATCATAGAAAACAGCCTGTAAAACAGGATTTCCTTATTTGCCCATTATGTTACTAGGTTCGTTCAGCTTGTGGCTATTATTAGCTTGATTGCCTGTGTGATCTTTTTTGAGCGTTATTGCAGTGTGCAGTCATTACTGTTGTTATTATTTTATGAGAGCCAGCTCCAGTGGTTGCTGAATCATCACCTTTTCTACAGCTGGAAGTTATTGGATTGCTCAGAAAGGTGGAGGCCCCTGACAGCTCATAAAGAGTGGGGGGCAGTGGGTGTGTACTATAATATACTGTACTGCAACATACAGCAATGACTTAAAGGCACCATTTTAAGATACTGCTGACATTGTGCTAAGTTCAGGTTATTCGACTACATTTGCTTTCTAAATATCTGCGTGTTAAGTAGTCAAAAAGTGTGTAATTCACTTTTATTTGAATTACATTTAGATGATTATAATAAAACTCAAATATTCAACTGTTCAGATATTTGTTCCTTGGATAGGTATTCGGTTTTTATTTTTAGTTTTGGATATACATTTTTTGTGGGGTTTTTTTCTGCCAAATATAGCTTATTATTAATTACGTTTTAATAGTATTAGTTTATTAAAAATGCTTGAAGTTCTCAGGAGGAACTAAGATGACCCCAGGTTACAGTCTATAATGCAGTTTAAATTTTGTTTAATTTAATTACATTTTTTAATTAGCTAAAAACAGCATCAAACATGGTGAGTATAGTCAGCGTCTTCAGTGCTAAGAGCTAAAAATACATCCTTACTCTCTGCTCCAGAAAACCCACCACTCCACCTGTAGTCAGGCTCTTTAACTTGAACGTCCTTGTAAGAACTAATCACTTGGCACTTATACTGAGCATAACATTTCTTCTCTCTAGGTATGAGCGCTGACTTCAAAGTGTTAGGCAGTGCTGTATCTAACTTCTTTCTAGGTATTAGCACTGGCCCTTGTTTGGGCAGCGTCTGATCTCATGGCGACTTTTACACTCTAACCTTCTAGTACTAGGTTTGTACACGGTTGTAAGTCGCTCTGGGTAAATGTAAATGTAAAACAGCCAAAAATAAACTACTTACAACATGGTAAGGTGACTCAGCACATTCTTGTACTCTGTGAACAACAAACTAACCCATTGCACTGTTACATGCTACCTCACAGGTACAGTAGGCCTAGTAGACGGAGCAAAGCCGCAATGTGAGCGCAGCAGAACTCTGCAATGTAGAAAAGGAGATAGTGGCCCCGGTTGGAGTGTAACTGATTGTTATATAATAAAAACCCCAAAAAAAATGGACACAGACTTTCTGGACAACTTTCTAAGCCTAACCCCCTGAATTGGCTCCGAGGCAAAGCTTAAAAATAAATGGCCACATTTTGTGGACGTTGAATTCCGCAATAAATGTGCATTATAGTGTGTTCTCTGTAGAGGATGTGGTCATTTATTTACATTTCTGCAATACATCATTTGACTCGCATTTTACTGCACAATTTTAATTTATCATATAAGTGGACAATACATAAAACTGCAGGCTAAATCTCCTTAGGCTGAAGTCAGCTTCTTCTTCTTCGCCGTATTCTTGCTCAAATTTTCCCATTCCATCTTAAATGCTGAAGTAGCTACGTCCCGGCACAGGGATCATAAGTGGCAAAATGTTTGCATGCGACTGTACAGTACTGCTGATCTGGCTGCTTTGCTTAGCAAGAGATGTACTATCAGTTGCTTGTTTTGACACTTTGTGTGTAGTTCCACACCATTCTTTTTATTTCAGAGATGGTGATGGGAACCGGGAGATGTCATGCCAACAACACAGATCTAGCCACAAATATATATACATAATGCTGATGATGGTAAAAGGAATAACTTGCTGAACATGCACTCCTCACCATGAATGGATTTTAAACGATGTCTGACATGACTTCATGTTTGATGGTTTACATCCTATGTATTTAATTATACATTTTGAAAAAAGGGGTGGAATTTCCTCTGAAGTAATACTGAGAGGAGTTCAGATATCTGTATGTTTGAATAACCTCAGTCAGTGTGAGGTCATGGTTCCAGGTTGTGGCTGTGCATGTGAGTGACAGTGTCAGTCTTCGGAGGATGTGGCCGATCTCTTGCGGTGAAACGTGTCCTCCGCAGAGTTGGCAGACAGGTGTCACGTTTCCACTCCTCACCACTGACCTGTATGTTTTCACTGGGCCCTGGTCTCCTGGGCAGGATTACAGTCTAGATACAACCCGATTAAGCCTGCCGCAGGGTTTTTACACAAACGTCCTGTAAAGATTTACTGCAGCGGGTTTAAGGGAGGAACCTTATCTGTGCCTTAAGAGTTTTCTGCTAAGAGTTATTACTACCCTCGCTGTACTGAGGGAATCCTCTCACTCAAATACACCCACGATTAGGGACCGGTTGTACCAACAGGGCTTATGCCTTATCAGAAGCTAAGCCGACTGTTGCACCAACTGGTCATAAGACTGGGAGGAATTTTTACACCAAACTTGGAGCAGAAGTCACATTCTTGACCTTTTCTGATTGGTTGGTATTACTGTTACTAAGTGCTGATTGGTTTGCATTACAGCTACTGGGTGCTGATTGATAGGCATTACTTGTACTGAGAGCTGATTGGTTAGCATTACAGCTACTGAGTGCAGATTGGTTAGCATTACAGCTACTGAAAGCTGATTGGTAGGCATTACTTGAACTGAGAGCTGATTGGTTAGCATTACAGCTACTGAGTGCAGATTGGTTAGCATTACAGCTACTAAAAGCTAAATGGTCAGCATTACTTCTACTAAAAGCTGATTGGTTAGCATTACAGCTACTGAGTGCTGATTAGTTGGTATTACAGTTACGGAAAGCTGATTGTTTAGCATTTCTGCTACTGATGCTAATGGGTTGGTGTTACAGCTACGGAAAGCTGACTGATTAGTATTACAGCTAACGAGAGCAGATTTTTTTGCATTATTGCTACTGAGTGTTGATGGGTTGACATTACTGCTACTGAGTGTTGATGGGTTGACATTACTGCTACTGAGTGTTGATGGGTTGGCATTACTGCTACTGAGTGTTGATGGGTTGGCATCACTGCTACTGAGTGTTGATGGTTTGGCATCACTGCTACTGAGTGTTAATGGGTTGGCATTAGCCTACTGCTACTGAGTATTGATTGGCTGGCATTACTGCTACTGAGTGCTTATTAGTAGGTATTACTGCTACTGAACACTGATTGGAAGTGTTGATTAATTAGCATTGCTGCTACTGAGTGCTAAAAGACAAAAAACAGAAACTCTGGTTGGGCTCTGGTTCCCCCTCTAGCATTTGACATTACATAGTATCAATTATTCTTACTAGCCATTCTCTGATATTGCTTTGTTGAGCATAACCAAGTTTAGCTGCCGGACATCTGCAAAAACTCCACTTAAAACCAACCAAGAAATACCTTTTTCATATTTTCTTGCCTTTAAATTTACATGTAGCAGAGCTACCTATATACTGATTACAACAGAAATGTAAGGAATTGTGGGTAGAAACCAAAGATAGCCCCGGGTCATGTGGGTTAAGAAACTCAGTTCTACTGTGCACTGTCCTAAACACTGTTTATTCATCAATGTGACTGTAAGTAGTTAATATGCATATTAATTGGGCTGTTCTTAGCGGGAACATGTGTCATGGTTTTGCTTTAGTAACCCAGATTGCTTATAACTGTCATTCTTAAAAGTGCCGTTTGCATGCTGTGAGTTACCCACAATTTAAATTTCAATTCTTAACTGCTCTCTTTTGAGTGTATGTTAAACCATTTAAATTTAGCATGTACGTATAGCCTACTGGTACTCATCATGTCCTAAACAGTTCATTGCAAAGTGCTCTGTTTTTCACATGTAATAATATTCATGCTTTGGGACCCAAATGAATCTGAGCTCTGTGTGAAATTAGGGGGCATCAAGACAGGTGAAAATTAACATAGCTATATAAATCATGATAGCAGCTTATAAAGAATATGGAATTCACTTCTTAGAAAGTTAGCATAAGGTGGATTGGTAATTTGGTTGTTTATAGAAACATTACATTCAAGAAAGTCATGTTTGTTATCACTGTATCACTGGACAAAATAAAAACCTACTAGTGTTTTGTCAGTTAGCAGGGTAGGGGGTGGTGATCTCACAAGTTCTGTTTCATTTTCTTGTTCACTGATCTGGTGAAATCAATGGTTCATAAATATGTCGTTTGGCATGACTGGCTAATGTTATTGCCGAACCTGTTTTATAATGTTAAGATGCCGACAACTGCAACTAAAGCTGCATGAATGTTTCACCATGTAATGCCAGCCTAAGACTGGCCCTAGTTGCACCTAGCTGTAACTTTGGTAATCACAACAAGCTTGAAGTCTCTAAAAACTGGTCATAACTATTAGTGACCCAGCATTTAAAACCAAGTTGATTAAGACAGGCCCTTTGCCCCAGTTTCTGATGTAGACAGAGCATTTTCTATGTGACGAATAAATGTCATGTTAACTCATAAAAGTAAGTACCTTAAACCACCATATTATAGCCTGTTATTATTCTCCTAAATAATGATAATTCTATCAGTTATTGTACCAAGATCCCACATAGTGCACCCTGAAGTGTCTGCCAAGGGAATTAGGTCATTTCACTGGCTAAGATTACTTAAACACGTAACCATGTTTAGAAATAGGTTAAATAATCTGAAATGATTAGCTTTATTACCTCATCTTCTTTTCCAGGATATCATTTTTTGCAGTGTGACCCTCACACTTTGTAGGTCGTCCTCTTAAAGAAACCCAAAAAGCCAAAGGTAACCTACAACCGGGGATTTACTCGTGCAAAGTGGCCTCTTACTGGCTCACTTTGATATCATAAATAAACCATCGCATTAATTTCTAATTGAGGCGAACCTCTCAAGCCCAATTCACTAATGAGGCCGAGCGATTTCTTTTCCACAGGACAAGATATATGCTCCCATCTTCACATTACACAGATTAAATATTGAGCCCTGCTCCATTAGTTCTATTGAGCACCACTGAAACCAGTAACCAACTGCCCTGCCTAGCAGACAGACAGCTATAGACCAGCGTAGGGGGAGATGACTCCACTGCTATCAGTCACCTGTCAAAATGACCCTCCTCCTGACCCTACTCCTGTCCTCTGTAGGTAAATGAGTCAACCTAATCAATAGATGCATCGTGGCACGAAGACCAAACTAGTACATAACAGACAAAGATGTTTGACTGGTGCTGTAGCTCTTCCTGTCATCAGATGAACAAATACACTTAAGTTGTAGTTGTGTGTACAGAAGTTACAGAATTTAAGTTTTTAACTATAGTATTTGGTATTTTGAGTAAGTGATGTATCCCATAGTAAAATATGCTTAAACCTCATTGTATATATACCTACTGTTCATGTTATATTTACCATACAGGAGCATTTTTAGTTCTACAGTTACAGACTGTAGTTCATCCGGTCCTCTGTATACTTTGTTAATCTCCTTACACCCTGTTCTTCAGTGATCAGGACCCCCTCAGGGCAACCATAGAGCTGGTATTATTTGGGTGGTGGCTCATTCCCTGCAGTGACACTGATGTGGTGCTGCTGCTAAGGTTTTCAAAATTAGGTGGAATGAACCCTAACCCTAAAATGTACTGGATCAGCCAGGATGAAGTGCAAACACTTCCTAAAAAGTCACTGCTATAAAAAGTAAACCTTACAGTAAGCTCACTGCATCCTCATACACAAATAGAAACTCGGTTTGTTTAAAAGAAGTATCACACACCTTTCTGTGAGCACAGCCATGTTAAATGAAATGATAAAATAACTATATGGCTATCAATTCATCCCTCATGCAAAGCGCTAATGGTAAAATCACAAAGCGTTGCACGGGCAGCCATTTTGCTCATGAGTGACCTGCTTCTGTTATAGGAAAGCAGATTCTACATGCATTTCAACGTTCATTAAACAATACTGCAAAGCTGTCACTTCACGTTTCATTGCCATGGCCATCATTACAGTCAGAAGACACTTTCTTTTTCCTAACTATTGTTATCTGATCTATAGTCTTCTTCTTCTTTCTTCTTCTTCTTCTTCTTTTTCTTCCTCCTTCTTCTGTTGAGAGATTTTGTCCACTAACTGATCAGGAATGGTGTGCTTTTATACAGCTTTTTGATCTGACGTTCGTGGCGTACATTTAAAAAAAAAAAAAAATCAGACTTTTTTCCCATTGATTCATTCAGGCACTGCTTTAAGTACTGATCTCAATGTAAACCCTTAAGCACAAATGTAGTATTGGTCAGCCAAAACTGCATGTACTCTCTCATCACAGATACCCAAACTAATCCACAGCCATACTGACCCACACTCCTCTTTGTGACATTTATTTCTTCCTATAGACTCCCATTCATATTTAGCAACAGTCAGCTACACAATCTCTCTGTACTTTCTTCAGAAAATGCAGTTTTCTAGTCTTATATCGGGATCTTAGCATATAAACCAGGTTCCACATGGTGTAGTACATCACACATTGTTGCGATCAGCCTTCCTGCATTTTTTTCTGTAACTGCATCAGGACAAATCTTCATTAGGAACAATGTCAGTGTAGCGTTTTCATTCAGACATTTTTTAATTGGGTTAATCTCCAACCAAGGCTAAAACTAAAGACGTTAGAGCTGTTGATTTAACAACATGTACTATTTTATGATAAGCTGTAGTCATTACGGTAAAGGAGAATTAGCATTTGGTAAACATAGCTCGAAAAGCCAAGGCAAAGATCAGCTATCCTATTCTGCCTGGTACAGACTGTTTTATTTATGCTGCAGGCCTCTGGGAACCGCCAGCGCTGGTGACCCCTCCTGCCGCTCTGATTTATTCCCTCATGTCGTTGTGCGGGTTATCTTGAACAACCTTGGTTGTCGGATGCGTAACTTTACCTACACATGTATATAACTTCAGCAGACAAATGTAGTGTTTTCCATATCCAGCGGCGGTGACACTACGGGCGGAATATTTGATCGCTTGGAGGTGAAGAACTCCTGAGGATTGTGTTGCAGGGCCGTCCATTACCATAATTAGTTTTACCTGCTGAGGAGCTTTCCTCACGTAACCCAGTGTAAATGTTTAATCGCTGCGTTTTGAAGCAGCTGACTGTTTTTCTAAAAGCGCTTTGGTGACAGGAGGTGATTGCCCCGAATAAACGAAAGCTTTTTCGCCTCCTGTTCTCCAGCTGGGATGGTCTTCCGTCCCTACTGGACCTTGACTAAGAAGGCATCTTTCTCACCGTGCTCATGGGCATCTCCTCTTTCCCTGTCTAAATTACATTCAGCTGGAAAGTCGAACAAGCCCGGCTAAAGCAACAGACAGGCTGGATTAGTGTTACAGCATCCCTCGCACTTGTCAGGTCTTTCAAGAAGCTTGACGCGTCTTAAATGATCTTGAAACCAATCTCTGTGTTTGAACACTCTAAGACGTGATGCACGTCTTGGGAGATAAATCTCAAAAACCAGTGAAAGATGTGCAGAAGAAGAAAACTATTCTGATTAATCTCACCACTCTTGGCTAGTTCATTTTTTTCTTAAACTGTATAATTTGGCAAAAACTGTAATTTCAGTCAAATCCATCAAGCAAGACAAGGCATTGTTGCTGCACTTTTACACTGGAGCTATGAGGCTAATTTAGCTAAGAAATAATCCATTATGTATGCTTGGGCAAACAGGACCTAGCCTGCTGCTATACACGTCATTAAATGAATAATTGCACCCAGAAGGAACTGTTGGATTGCAATGTTGGAAAGTTCTGACTGATATGGGCAATATTTATTGAGCTACACATACAGAAGTAGTGTCTCTGTTTTGCAAACACAACATGAAAGACGTTACGGCAGTTACGGAGTTGTACATATTTCTAATGGTGTCCTGCCATAATCAGTCCTGTTGTGCATGCTTTCTGGACGTGTGGCGTGTGAAAAACTTTATCACGAATTTTGTGAAACTGATGAGGAAAAAAACTTGAGAACACATAACGTATTAAACTGTTAGAATCTGGCTGGCATGTTGCTTTAAGTGATTTGAAAGCAGCTGAAAGCAGCCGAATGTTAGGGCTATGTAGAGAAACTCTATAGTATTTACAACAGAGTGAATGAATGAGAGAATCTCTGCGGTATAAGGGGATCATATGATGTGTGACTGGTGTGTGGGTTAATTTGTTTGATTCAGCATGTCCTCGAGCCAAACACGCTACATTAAAGCTCAGAGATATATTTCCATTTGAATGATTTGAGATTTTGTAATGTGTTTCCCGTAAATGAATGATCTAGGCCATTGATCCTATTTCACTTCCCGGAACAGATCTTTTTTTTTTTTCTCCTAATGAGGAATTCGGAAGTGAAGGGGGAGGAACTCTTTGGCAGCGTGTCAAATTAATAATTTGAGATTTTCACTTATTTACAGCTGAGTTTTATATGGTCATTATGTCATCTGAATTATTGAAGCATCGGGGCCTTTTCCTCACTGATGATACGGATGTTTGGCAGGCGTGCAAGCGGCCACGGATGGCAGTAAGTGAATAATTAACCACAAATGGGCAATTAGGGAGGAGGAATCGGCTCAGAATCAGTGCTTTGCTTGAGCGAAGACTTCATGTTGTCTGTAGGGTCTGTTTTGTTCTCTGTGAAACGCTGGCTGATTTGGATAATGAGCTCAGTCTGTGGTACAGAGAGGACTGAACACTCAGAGTCACTGTCTTTACAATTTCGAGTCAGCTGGCAGTTTGAAACATGCCAAAATCCCTGCCATGTAGCTGATAGATGCGTTCAAGCTGATAGAGTCTCAAGTGAGGGATGGAGTTAGGGAGAAGAATGAGAGAGTAAACGAAAAGAAAGAGAAAAAAGAGAGAAAAGGATACCAAGGGAGATAAAGCTCTAAAAAAAAGGAGGAGGAAAGAAAGGGAGAGAGAGAGAATGGACAAGAGGAGAGGACAGAAACAGATAGCGAGAGATAAAAGTAGTAAGAGCGAAAAGAGAAAATGAATAAATGAGATAAAATATGGCATTAGTGAGAGAGGGAAGGAAGGAGAAAAGGAGATGGCAAAATGGGACAGAGAGGGGTACAGAAAAAGAGTAAAAGGGGAAAGGATGATTAGAGAAAAACAGGGTCAGGAAAAACAGATGAAAAGAGAAATTGAGAGAATAACAGTGAAAGAGATAATAGGAGATAAGAGGGAGAAAGACAGAAAACCATGGGCATAGTAGACAGAGCAGAAGAGAGAAAAAGAGATAAGCCAAAACATAGGCAGTGAGGTGAGAGAGAAAAGAAACGTAGAGCAGAAGGGAGAAAGAAAAAAGGGGCAAGAAAAAACAAAAAGATAATACAGGAAGACAGTAAAAGTGAGAAGTGAAGGGAGAGGAAAAAGAAACAGGTAAAGGACAAAAAAAGAAAATGAGATGAAGAAAGGAAGAAAACAGTGCAAAATAAAAAGAAAAAGAGGGAGAGATAAAAAAGAAACAGAAGTAGAGAGAAGAAACAGGAGACAGAATGTAGAAAAAAAGAGAGAAAAAAGAAAGCATAGATGATTGAAAGCATAGACATACAAAGTGAAAAAAGGGGAGGAAAGAAAAATAAAAAGAAGAGAAATAAAAGTAGAAACAAAGAGGAAGAGTGATAGAGAAAGGGCATTGGGAAGGAAAAGACAGAGCAGAGAGAAAGACCAAGTAACAGAGAGATGAAGAGAGAAAGAGAGTGATAGAGGAAGCAAAAGGAGAATAGGGTACAAAAAGCAGATACAGAAGAAGAGAGAAAGGAGGTAGGGAAAAGAGAAAAGAAGGGAATATGGTAGAGAGAGGAATAGAGGAAAACCAGAGAGGGAGAGAGAGATGCTGTGTATTGTGCTGACTGCTGCACGCTGGTGGTGAAATATCTCGTGCTGACGGAGACTGCCAGGTGGACCTTGAGGTGACAGACTGCGTGAGGATGGGTACGAGGGGGGGGTTTATCTGAGTGATTTGACAACACGCCAGTCGGAGATCCGTTTGGGGGGGTTATTTATTGATCCAGTGGAAGGAGGGGGGCCTTTTCTGGACGGAGGAGGGTGCGGAGAGCCTCTGGCCACTCAGAGAGAAACACGGCCATTTGAAGGATGGGTTAGCGAGAGAACGGTGAGGGATGAGTGCTGGCACGGGGCGACAGGTCGAGATTGGAATTACAGAGCATTTGGTGGGGGGTGTTGAAAATAGCAGAGCAGACTGTTCTGACAGCTCCACCACCTTCAGGGAAGAAAACATAGTCAAAGAAAGCATCAGAGCCAAAGATAATTATGAGCTGGTAGAATCTGATACAGTCTGAATACTCTCTCCAAAAGCACCTGGCTGAGGTACCGGTTGATCAGTAGGCTCATATGCATAGATTTGTCAGTGTAACCATTTCCTGTGTATAGGTCTTTAATGTTCAGTTATGACTGTTAGAGCTCCACCTCTAAGGAATCAAATCACTCTTTGTTTTGATCAGGTTTATTTTTGTTGACTTAACAAACTTCATCAGTGAAACTGAGTCACTTGGAATAAAATTAAGTGACTTGTCAGATTAACTCCATAAGTGTTTGTTTGGTCCGTGTAATCTTGTTGAGTAAAACTATTGTGTAAGATTTTGATCCTTTATTGATCCCACAGTGGGGAAATTTAGTCTCCGCATTTAACCCATCCGTGAAGTGAAACACCCACAAACATACTCACTAGTGAACAGTGAGCACACTTACCCGGAGCGGTGGGCAGCCCTATCCACGGCGCCACAGCAGTTGGGGGTTAGGTGCCTTGCTCAAGGGCACCTTAGCCGTTACTGTCAGTTCAGGGAATCGAACCGGCGACCCTCCGGTCACAAGGCTGGTTTCCTAACCTCCAGCCCACAACTGCCCCCGTGTGTGCGTCTTTCTTGTATTAAACAGCTTTCTGTTTCTAAGTGCAGGTTACCATGCTCCCTTTTCCTAAGTGTATTTCTATGACAGCTCAGTAGTACAGTAATAATTTAGCAAAATTACATAGATCTAACTTAAACCTAACTTCTATCTTTAATTGGTAGCACAAAACCGCATTCAGCTGAATAACGTGATATTAACCTGAAAAAAATAGGTCCAGTAATTTTTAACTTGTGTGATTATTTGACTTCACTGAATACATATTATTCATAGAGCATCTTAAAAGGTACTTAACACAGCTGAATGGAGCCCCTTGGCATAACTTGAAGGCATAAATTAAGGCCCAATCCCATTTCCTATTTTTGTTTCTATCACTTGTGTTCGTGTGTAACCCTCCTTCTTGAAACTTAGTTAGCAGGGGTAGTGATTGTCTTTCCCCTAAAAAATGGGACAACACTTCAAGAACTGGATACGTGAAGCTGTAAACAAGGTCATTCAGGTAAACTTACTGAGGCAGAATTGTTCACAGTAGTAGACATCTATTACATTGAATGGTTAGGAATGGTGTCTGAGACGCTGTTTTTTGATAGTTTTTAATGATGATTTTGGGCCCAAAATGCACTTTTCAAATGCCATTCGAGCTGGAGGTGTACATGCAAGGCATTAAATAATTTTTAATCTTTTAGAAAGTAGGCCGCAGAGTCTTATATTTTTATATATTTTATTTTTATTTTTTTCTGAATTTTTATCATCATTGAAATATTAATTATTATATTAGCTCAGAAGACTGGTGTTTATGTATAGTACATGAAATGGCTATATTTGTCTGAGTGACCCCTCGTTCCTTTCGACACCACTGTGTTTATCTAGAATGAGCCGTTTAATATTAAACCACTTTGTTTACATCGCAGTAATAGATTTTTAAATGACGGATCTCCCATTTAAGTAGTAGAAAAGAAAACTACTGAATCCATATTCACACAAAACCTGGTCTTGACACTCTAATGGACATAAAGCTGAGTGCTGAAATTAAACATACCCAAAGCATCAGCACAGAGCTACTTTATGATCCTAAATCTTTGCAGGGATTGTTTCTCTTCAGAAGTGCCCAAAATGTTTGACAGAGACCATATATGTTTGAAATATTAGATTGTCTATGATGTTTTCTCTCACTCTGTTCTCCATTCTGTTCTCCCAACTCCAATGTACCAATGTAGCTGTTCATGGTGGACAATGCGGCGGACGACTGGAGGATAGCCATGACCTACGAACGAATCTTCTTCATCTGTCTGGAGATCCTGGTGTGCGCCATCCATCCCATCCCGGGCAAGTACACCTTCACCTGGACGGCACGCCTGGCCTTCTACTACACGTCTTCCAAGACAGACGCGGACGTGGACATTATTCTGTCCATCCCCATGTTCCTGCGGCTCTACCTGATCGCTCGCGTCATGCTGCTGCACAGCAAACTGTTCACAGATGCTTCATCGCGCAGCATCGGCGCCCTCAATAAGATCAACTTCAACACGCGATTCGTCATGAAGACGCTCATGACCATCTGCCCCGGCACCGTGCTGCTGGTCTTCACCATTTCTCTGTGGATCATTGCCGCCTGGACTGTGAGGGCGTGTGAAAGGTGCCCCGGCTCAGATCACTACTCCCTCTCTCTTTAGGCTGGCTTACGGCGTAAGCTGATGTGTTGTCTGATGTTGTGCCATTGAGAGCATCCACAAGTGATGCATTACTGTTAGCTGCTTGAAAGTTACTCTGCGCTGCAATAATGATTAGTAGGGATGTACCGGAACTTTCCAAAGTGCCACTTAAGGTTTTCAGCCTCAAGAAAAAAAAGATTTTTTGATTTTTCACCAAATTATTTCTTTAATGAAAATAATTCAGATGTCTTTAGCCTCTCTGAGGGAATCTGAAACATTTACAAAGAAGCAACCATCCTATGAAGCTATTATTTACTAGGGGCTGTACGACAGTCATGACATAAAAGTGGAGTCTATGGCAACTCATTGCTGATGCTGTCATTAATAAAACCTCAGAAGGGAACACTTTGCAACAAGCAGCTTTAAAATCTGTCACGCAGCCAATAAGGCCTGGATTGCTAGGCTTGAGGATATGGATCACAGAATTTGGATTCAACCTAGACAGCCTTGCAAAGATTCTCAGTCAGTCAGTGAAGGTCTGGAGAGACAGCTAAATTTAGACAGCAATAAATAAGACTGACCGACTTCAAATCTTACAGGATAATAGGGTGATATCCTCCCTCTAGAACATCACCTGACTTACAATTGTAGGCATCAGAAAGCAGAAGATAACACCATTCAATATATGATCTTTGAAGCGCTGTAGATCAGCAGACAAATGTTCGGTCAAAGCCAGATATCAGTTTAGCAATACATACCCTTTCCAGTACATACCTTTTGCGGGTTGCATTGTGATAATGATGGTATGCAATAACAATATCAATGTACTATGTACTCCACACTATACTATATAATCTGTTCTGCTAAGCATTATTCATTATCTTCTGAGTAAGCCTAATATCCAAACAGAGGTTCTTAAGTTCTGGAGACCTCAGGTTTGGTAATTCCCTGAGCTGCAGAGGTCAGAAATCATTTATTGTATTTGAACATCTAGTTAGGTCTACATACACCTGATAGTGCAATTGATTAATCAGATGATGAGGAAACTCCAGGTCTACACGAGTCAGGCATTAATCAAATTTCTGCTTTTCAACTGGCCAATAAGCTCACAGAATAAGAAACATAGACGTTAGAACATTCATGCTATATTCTCTCTTCGGCCTGAAAGTATGCACATGCATCTAGAAGAGAAAAAATATATACATCCTTCATTTCGTCAAGCATGTAATTGATTTGTTTCAGCATTGGTGCAAAAAGTGTTTTGTTGCCATCTTGCTGTGTTAATCACTACTTGCTTATTTGTCTGAGTATACGTGGCCTGAGCACTGATCTAACTTAATTCGATCTAAGAAATCAGTTTGACATTTAGTCCATACAGTCCTCTAAACTGCTGAAACGCCTCATTATGATATCATTGTATTGCATATCATAGATCCTTTGCATATGTCTATATCTGGCCATTTATTTTGAAGATATACAGGCGAACAACTCAGAAGAGAGCTCGTTTACATATATCAGTCTTAAAGGCACATTAATATAAACCTAAAAATGAATGAATTAATAAATTCATTAATGAGAGTAGTTGTTGGTACAGAAACCTGTGCAAGTATCATATATGGACCTCAAAAAATAAATAAATACATGAAATGCAGGATTTAGTTCCAAAACTAGCAGAAGAAATTGTATGTCCAGATTGCAACCGTCAATATGAAAATGTGCGTGAACATAAATATTTAATTAATGATGTCATTACATTCAAATACTGCAGCTACAGACTCCTCAGAGTTAAGACAGACATACTGAGGTCATACAGACCAGACGAAACAGCAGCATAAGTCAGAGATCAGGTTTAAAAGTCTAGTTATTCAGCGCAGAGGGTCTCCTTAACTAGCAGTGAGGACGTGTTTGCTTATAATGATAATACTGTAGGCCTCTGTTCTCCTGTCACACCTTGTACTGGATCATATTGCTCACGTCCCATTCCTGGAAGTGTCTTGCGAGTGATCGGTAGTAAGCTTTCAAGTATCGTTTAGAGATGCCTGAAAACTAGGACAAACGTCTCTGGGGGCTTACAGACATTTCAATTAGCTTTTTAAAGGGAATGTTACAGCAACCAGCCTTCCAAGAAATTCAGGTCTGTGTGAACTACATCATCATTCAAAAGTTCGGACCCACTTACTTGTGAAGGCTTTTTCTTTTTTATGCTGGGCTGATTTACTGTGTGTGGTTTATTATTCTAAACTTTTTTGTTTCAATTTTAATGAGTCTGTACAGTAATAGTGCACTTGTGCTATTGGGACCAATCACACCTACAGTTTTCTTAGAGCATTCTTTCAGACACAATTAGATTATTAATTGGTAATGGAAGTCAGAGTGCTGAGAACATTTCATCTCATATCTAACCGTGTGATGGTTTTACAACATATCTTGTCCCTCATAAATACAAACAAGCACATACATAAACACACATGTATTAGCAACCAGCTGGGACACCATAGCATGGCCCAGCAACATCACTATTAATGGAGTAAGATTTTGACACCGACTTTTACTGAAAGATAGTTCACAAATTTAAGCATCTAAGCATAAGCATTTATATGGAAATGCCTAATTCTGAAAAGCATGTATGCAGTGGGTCCAAACTTTGATTTAAACTTTACAGGAGTTACATGAGTAAGAAACTGTTTATATTAACACAATGTTTGGTGCAGCATTTAATATCTGTCTTATCGAGAACTTGTATAACAAGCATTTTGTTATAATCAGCCTTTCTTTCTTCATATAGCTGCTTTCTTCAGGACAGAACTAGTCTTTTGAATCATATATGCCATCCTAAAGAATTCTCTGTACCTACAAATATGCAAAGTTGATATTTTAACATATGACCACTGTCCAAGAAAAAACATGTATGTACTTCCCACTTTGTGGTCACTTTATTAGAAACTCCCATTTTGACCGTCCACTTACTGGCCACTTTATGAAAAACTCCCCCTTGTACTTCCACTCAGCAACCACTTTATTATAAACAGCTCTGTTATACTCCCACTTGCTGGTAAATAGATGTACACCTTGTACATCTATTTACTGAAACACCTATCTTGAAAATCTGCTTAACGGACACTTTATTGGAAACACCTACCTTGTCCACTCTTTGGTCAACTCATAATTGCTCAGTTTCCGACCACAGGACTGCTGTGATATTGTTTGGGTGGTGGTCTATTCTCAGCACTGCTGGGGCAGTGACATGGTAGATAGGTAGTGTAAGAACAGACCACCATCAGAAAAGAATCCAGACAAGAGTGGTTCTGTGGTCAGGAACCGGGCATTGAAACTAAAGGACACAAGCATGAACTGTGCCTCACTGGATGACTTACAGTCTTTAACTGTACATCAGCAGGAACTGGTGTAGCTGAAAGAGAGAGGTTTCTAAAAAAGTGGCCAGTAAATGTAAATGTGGACTACAAAATGAATGTGAATGTGTATTTGAGGTTTGATGTTACAGCATATATCATGATTTTGTCATGCACATGCTTTTAGGTACCATGATAACCAAGACGTAACCAGCAACTTCTTAGGAGCCATGTGGTTGATCTCAATCACTTTTCTAACCATCGGCTATGGGGACATGGTTCCTAACACATATTGTGGCAAGGGGGTGTGTCTCCTCACTGGCATTATGGTGAGTTTACTCTTTGTCTTTTGGGTCAATGTGGTTCTATGATATGATGAGTGACATGATCACCATGAGCATGAGCTTATTTTTATTGGCATATGTATTTGTACTAATTGTTTAGATGTGTTCCTGTTTCTTTTTAAATAGTTTATTCAAGAAAAGAAAAGTCATTTTCTTTAGCATATGCAAAGGAAGAGACAGAACCGGGTAGCATGGTGACCAAGTGAAAGTTCATTTCCTTCCTCCATCTTGGTATCTGGCTGTAGCATGTCAAAATATTGATTTAGTAGTTAAGTATAAAGACATGTTTTTTTTAAATACTCACTTATTGTCTCATATCTCAATAAATGAGTTATTATCTTAAAATAATGACTTACTTGCATTAAATACTAAACTGCTATTGTGAAATAATGGCTTACTTTCTCTAAATATTGAGCTATCATCTCCAGGTAATTACTAATTCTCTGAAACAGTGACTGACTGCCTCCAAGTAAGGCTTAATTTTGAATTAGCAGGTGTCCTGAACTTATTCTTTTTTTAACACCCACTAAGCCATTTTATGACATAAAAAGAAATTATACTGACATACACCCACTGGCCACTTTATTAGGTACATCTTGTATCTACACTCACTGTCTATTTTTGTCAGCACTACTTACCATTCTCAGGACAGCATTGACACTGAGGTGTTTAAATTTCAGCAGTACTTCTCTGTCTGATCCACCTACACTAGCACAACACACACTACACATCACAACCACATCAATGTCACTGGAGTACTGAGAGTGATCCATCACCTCTGTGGTTCAAGAACAGGGAAAAAAGAGATTAGCAAACTATGCAAAACAAATGGACTACAATGCACCTATAGGGTAAGTGGAGCTGATAACATGGACAGTGAGTGTAGATACAAGATGTATCTAACTGAAGCGGTCTGTGGGTGTAAAACATCAATTGCTTATAAATCATTATAATAAGATACTAGGTCAGTATTCTAGCATAGTAAATCAATGTTACAAAGTCATTATCTTAAAACTCGCACATGAACATTTGACATATTGTAGGCAGAAAAAGAGAATGGGTCACGTTTATTTATTTATTTTTGTCCTGTACCTGACAAGAAGGACTCATTAAAACATATACAGCAGTGCGGTGGCACATTAATGTGGCATTAGTGTGTTGCTGGTGCATTTTGTCAGTTATATTGTTTGCAAACCTAAATTATATTAATGATTAATAAACAAAAGAAAATGCCTTTGACTTTTGTGGTATTGAAAAGCACCCACACTTATTGATAAAGCCATTAAAGAAGAAGACTTTGCAGCTTGGTGATTTTATTAATAGGATATCAGGAGTAATTAAAGTGATAATATTTTAGGTGTTGTAATGCTCTATAAATCCAAACCCAAACTGAGTTCTATGTTTTGTTGTCCCAGGGCGCTGGATGCACTGCTTTGGTGGTGGCAGTGGTGGCGAAAAAACTGGAACTAACCAAAGCTGAAAAACATGTACATAACTTTATGATGGACACGCAGCTGACGAAAAGAGTAAGTGAGCTTAAGTGAAGTAAAGCGCTGAAATGAGCCATGTAGTGAAAAACACTGCAGGCTGGCTATCTAACTAAGGATGAGCAATACATCAATCCAAGTGAACCGAGGATCAATTTAGGATCAATGTTTGTCAAGGAAGAGCCGTATGTCAGACTAAAGCTGTGCATTTAATTACAGTAGATTTCAGTGAGTGGGCTCATATCGCAAGATGGAAAGCACTTCGGTTTAATGCAGACAGATGCTGTCTGTCTTTCTGTGCAAATTAAAGTCTGTGTAAAGCAGTAATAAATGTGTTTTCTGAGTCACGCCACAGAAACATGTTTTGTTAACCGCCCAGTCAAATTGAAATTATTACAATAATTTGTCTCTCTCTCTCTCTCTCTCTCTCTCTCTCTCTCTCTCGCTCTCTCTCTCTCTCTCTAATATATATATATATATATATATATATATATATATATATATATATATACATGTATATGGTGCTGAAGCCACAGAAACATGTTTTGTTAACCGCCCAGTCAAATTGAAATTATTACAATAATTTGTCTCTCTCTCTCTCTCTCTCTCTCTCTCTCTCTCTATATATATATATATATATATATATATATACACACACACATATATATATATATATATATATATATATATATATATATATATATATATATATATATATATATATATATATATATATACATACATGTATATGGTGCTGAAGCCACACAGGTTGTTAGAATGTAACTGTCTTTGTTGGGTTGTAGTTTTAATTCTGGTGTTTTATGTTAAGCTATCAAACTGTCCTATTTATAGTTTTATAGTCATAATCAAAAATGATGTAAAACATTTTAACAGTTAAACTTTACAATTCAGTACTAACGTTACAAAGTTCACAGTATTTTCGAGAATGAATCTCAGCTAAAAAAAAAATTGAAATAACAGTTTACACACAACATCACATTTCACAAAGTAACTAGTTGTCTCTGGTTCAGTGGCAAAGTCAGGTTTGTGTCTGAAATTGCTTAGTTGGTTTTGAACTGGAGCTAATATGACTAAAAAGTATTCAGGTATATCCATCATCAGCATGCTGGTGCTAGCTGCATAGTTTACCACACAGTTTCAAACCATGTGAGGTTGTTCAGTAATCTCTAGAAAATACACCTATTTATGTGGTTTCTGGCACTGTGTGACAGACAAGATATAAATAAGAACTAAACAGACAAAAGACTTCATTTTCCGTCTTTGAGCTGCCATCACCTTATACCATACCATACTATCAGAAATCATGCAAGCATATTATTTACACATTATTATAAGGACAAGAAATATAAGTTACACAAGAAATCTACATTTAAACATAAGGAAATAAAACTTTCAACAGCATTTATTACACTCTAGTTTGTGTAAACTTGCAGTTAGCACCATGGTAGCTGCTGAGGTGTAAGCTTTCAATATTTGTTAGCTACTTTAGCTTAGCAGCTTTAGCTGTACAGCTACATATGGAGCAAAAGGGAAAAAATGAAATTAGTGTTCAATAAGCTAAACAGCACAGTACCTGACACTAAACATACTCAGTGCTCAACAGCACCCAGTTATTTTTACATTGTGCGACACATTGTGGAGGCATGGAGTCTGCATCCTGGACGATGCTGGTTTAACTGGTCACCAGCATGGTCATGGTCAGTCTTTCAGCTAAACAGACTCATGATAATGTTCTGTTACCTCTGTTATTTGTGAGGATGCAATACACTGACATCATAATAAATGTTGGAAATTTTTATTTCTTTACATTTACATGAGTACACTCACTGCAACACATTCTGTGTAGTATAGTTGTGCTCTTCTATGTCAGGCTACATGAACTGAACATGAGTCAGTGATGTACTTACAACTATCAGAAGGCCTTTACTGATGTTTCATCTTGTAATATTAGTCATACTATAAATGCAAACATGACTGGTTGATTCCGCTGTCTAATTATATTGTAAGTAATTTGAGGCCTTCAGTTTAGCTTCTGAAGTCCTAACCAATAAGAGAGCATCTTAACCCTTTCATTTCCAATCAATGGCTGTACGTATTGTTTTACAGAATTTAAACATGCGACAAGATGATAAAAAATATATATATTTTGTTCCCCATTGATTGTTACATTTCTATCTATGGCAGTTGGGGCAATAACTATGCGGTTCTCCTCCACCGCAGGTGAAAAACACGGCTGCTAACGTTCTCAGGGAGACCTGGCTGATCTATAAGAACACCAAGCTGGTGAGGAAGATAGACCACGCCAGGGTCAGGAAGCACCAGAGGAAATTCCTCCAAGCCATTCACCAGTACGTACCACCACCCACAACACGGCCCGCAACATGTCAGTCTGCTGTGGCGTCATTCTGTTCTGTGAGGAAATGGTGCTGTGAGCTCTGAATTGTTTGACACCTGTAGCTCAGGGTAGCAGCCGTTCTGGAAGAGGTTAAGGGTTAATTCACTGTGAACATGCTTACTAATGATTTTTGTTCATCCTGTGGTTTGATTTATTGAGGTGTCTCTATAGGATGGTATATAACACTGTGTATTTTCTCCGACTCTAATACAACTGACATAACTTATTCTGTTATTAGTAGGGCATTTTTAAAGTTTATGAATGGAATCGGGTGCATTAGAGCAGGAAAAAAACAGGCAGGGTTTTGAAATGATTTTCAGTGTTTCATAGAGATTGTATACTTTGATACAGTTATGGTCAAAATGATTAGTCACCAAGGTGATATGGAATATGTTTCTAAAATTCTGTCCCATGTTAACAACTTTACAGGGAAAAACAGTTGTCAATGTCAAGGTTCCCTTTCGGTATACTTTGGATTTTGGAAAAATCCAATAATATTAGAATAAGATTGCTATATAACAAATAAATGTAAAATCTGTGTGGTCAAAATTATTAGCCCCCATGTCTTCAAACCTCTTACTGATTAGCACAAGCAATTAGCATTGAACTGTACTAACTAGATTCCAGTGAACAGAGCAAGTAGGTCTTGCAGAGATTGCAGATTTAGAGACACCACTACTACATTCTTTGTAACAATGATCTCATCATACCAACAAGCAAAGAAATTAGTCTGGACCTCAGAATAAAGGTAGTAAGGGGAATGGCTGTACTGCTATTTCCAAGCTTTCCATGATGTCCAGAATAGCTGTATGTTGCTTCAAAGTACAATCCAGGTCACAGGGGCAGGATTTCAAGAACTTTCAAGATAAAAAAAATCACCAGAAATGTCAACTAGAACCCCTGGGTCTGTATGAAGATGAAGGCCTTTTCCGGACTTTCTGGAGTTTCGAGAAAGACTGTTGTGAGGGCTCCTCAGTGTTGTAGGCACCCAAGGAAGAGACTGGTGTTTGCCCATGACCATCTGAAACATTTTTGGGTTTTGGAAGTCTGTCCTTTTGGACTGATGAGACTAAAATAGAACTGTTCAAGCACATGGTTATTGCAATTGTATGGTGAAGAAAAGGGACAGGCCAACAACCTTACACCGTTCCGGTACAGCCTTGTTCAGGTATATAAGGGTCATGAAGAATGTTGACATTGTAAAGGATAATGTGAAAAGCCCTGCTGCCTGTCTGGCTCTACTTCGTCCTACATCAAGACCATGACCTGAAGCACACGTACAAGTTGGCCCAAAACATTTTAAAGGACACAGACATCAAGGTGCTCAAAGCCCAGATCTCAGAAGCGGGAGATATCAAATATGTCTGTTATAATTATACTAAAAAGTATATACTGTACTATAGAATTATACTACAAACACTCTTGTTATTTGCTTTGGAAAGGGTCTTGTTTAATTTCATAAAGAGGGCTTATAGGTTTATTGAAAGAGTGAGGATTAAAATGCTGTTTATTTTACTCTTTGTTTTTGTTTGTATATATATATATATATGATATAAAAATGATATAAAATGATAAAAATGATATAACTTAAAATATGTATATAATCATATATATATATATATATATATATATATGATTATATGATTATATACATATTTTAAGTTACATCATTTTTAAAAGGTATTGATTATTAAAATGTGTCATTTTACTCTAAAACTATTTTATGGTCGTGTTTGGTTATAGTTCATCATTTTAAAAAATGCATTTAATTTGAAGATTTATTTATTTATTGACACATATTAAAACTCGACTTTTTATAGCTGCTATGTAAGGTTTAAATTTCTGTTGTTTACATAGACATTTATTTAAGCAGCGCTGAGAGCACAGCTCCCACAGTGACGTTTTGATTGAAAAGTCTTTTTGTGGAAAATTCCCACTGACCTTGCTATACACTCCATTTCTTGGATTCATTTGAGCTCAGAGAGAAAATCAGCCTGTAACCTCAATTCTGTCTTGGAAGTGAGTTTTAATGGAATGGAAGTTGGACTGGTCTTATGATGTAGCGCCGTCAGTCATCTTGCTTGACATTTATGGGGCATCTAAAAGCAGCAGTGTGGCCTGTAAACGCCACTCACTCAACTGGTCAGATTATTATTTGGGAAACCCAAAAGGGAAATGCTCGCTTGTGTGAGTCTGACAAGTGAGTGTGTGTGCGCGTGTGTGGGGGTCGGTGGGGTGGGGGTGTTGTTTTACCTGGAGTTGTTCTTAGACCATGACATGGATACAGCAAAGTGAATCAATCATTCTCTCAGACATTACTGTAATGTTTTCTGTAATGTTTTTCGGAGTCTGTCAGGCTGATGTACATAGTGTGTAAAAAATCCCCCCACCCATCCCGGCTGCATCACGTGTTGGTGAACGCACCCTCTTCATCCGCTATACTGTTAACATGTTAGGTAAAAACAAAAGTAATGGCACATTTTATACTTCTACTTATATTTTTATATTTTATGAGGTTTTTCTAATATATCAAACGTAGAAGAACCTGACCTGCCTTCTGACTTACATTTAGAAAATCCACAAAACATGCCATTTGACTAGTGTCAACCAAACAATTCCCTAGGCCTGACCATGTGATCTTGTGAACTGGTCTGTGTACGTTTTTCTGTAACTGCCCCTGTATGACTCGTTGAATCAGAATGTATCGTTATCCGTGTTTCCATGCACACGTGTTCCCGTGAACTGTGTTTTTAGGCTTGCACACCAGTTTTGCTCCTGAGCCCAGCTATCTATGCTGAGTGTTGCAGGTAGTGCTGCAGCAGAAGGTCATCCACTGTAGTGCATTATAGAGCACTTCATGTAGTCGTGCGAGCACTTGCAGCCACATGCAACATGACTTGAGATGTTTTTATTACTCTGACAATTTTTTTAAAGAATTTATTGTGTTATGTAACTGTCCACATGTATTAGATACTAGGTTGCACTACATTTAGCAGTTACGTGGCCTATTGGATGTTGACTAATCGCGGATGACGTCATGAATGACTTTGAAAAAAACATGTTGAAGCCAAACTCCACGGGTCAGTAGAGTGAAACGTGCCTTTTCCAACAAGACATGGATTGCAGTGCTAACCTTCAGCAAACTGAGACATGGTCCCCAGAATCTCCCAAATTTTTATCAGACTCAGGCACACTCTAGACAGCCTTGCAGAGATGCTCACCCATAGTGGATCTGGACACTCTAAAACTTAAACTCTAGCTGTTAAATACAAGCGGTGGATGAGGGCAGCTGTTGCAGTTGTTCGACAGTTGTAGGGTGTGTGGAAACATGTCGACAATGCTAACAGTATCATGCAGCCACCAGAGTCAGGCCAAAAACTACTACAACTACTAATACCTGCTGTTTTTAAACAGCGTCTAGAAATAAAGGCAGACACGACTAGCGACTGTGCTCCCGTGTGCATTAGCAGTGGACTCAAACTGTAATAGCCAAACTGTAGCAAGAACCGGACTGTAACTTCTGTGTACCGCACCCCTAGTTGCATCCCAAGATACTGAACATAGTATATGTGCCGAAGTAATGGACCAAGTGTCCAAAACTTTCTAAAGCATTAGTTGGCATTACGGTCACTTAACCCGAAGCCCAGAGTTAGTTACCTCTCCTTTAAAATCCTCATCAGGCAGCGATTAGCTGAACTGACAAATACTTTTCCACTGAAAGTGGTTTCTAATGAAAGTCTGAGTGGCGAGCGACTCAGCAGTGACGCAGTGTTCCACGGGCAGGCCCGTGTGTAAACCGAGCCGGAATAAGGAACATTCGTGAGGCAACTGGAGAACATTCCGGACGTCCTGAGCTCGTCCTGTCCTGCCTTACCCCTGCTCCACTATTCATGAACGCGTCAGGGGACCATTTTCACCTCCTTTCACATACAAACACACACTCTCTCTCTCTCTTTCTCACTTTATCTCTTTTTCTGCTGTCTCTCTCTTTCAAAGCCCTCTCACAGTTCTCCCATTTTTCATTACGTCTTTCTCTCTCTCCGTCTCACATCCACACACCTCACATACATCTCTCATTTCTCATGTCCACGCTATTTTTCTTCCCTTCCACTTTGTTCTGTCTTTCATCCTTTTTTATCCACTCTCTTTGAACCTTTCACCCCTTGCATTTACTCTTTTTTATTTTTTCTTTCTCTTTGCATCTATTCCGCTATCACTTTCTCTCCATCAGTCTCTTTGTCTGTCTCTCCTTTCCATCTCCCTCTGTAAGTTCAAGATAAATCTGTTTATTTATCTCTCTGCCTCATCCACTCATCCACATCCATTCATCCACCGCGCTCTGCTAACTCTATGTGCAGTTTGATGTTATCAGCAGTGTAAATGTGCTGGCTTTTAAATGATTTGCCTGTGACTTAAGCACCTTGGGTGCCTAGGGACACTAGTCAGGCATTGGACAGGGGACACTTATTTTAATTTTTAAAGAATGTTTAAAGTTCAGGGACACAGCTGCTGTTTTGATACAATACACATTAACAGTATTTACAGTTTAGATGTGTGGTGTGTTTCATATTTCTCATTTACAGTGGCTTACTGTGGTAGTTCAGCGAAAAACAGCTGTTAATACACGGAAATACACTGTTTCCTTCTGACATCAAATAGAGCCAATCTGCAGAGACATGTTTGGTGTCCGATTGTAAATTTCCCCACTGTGGGACTAATAAAGGATTATCTTATCTTATCTTATCTGATGTTTGCTTCTTTGGTTTTACGCTGAGGCTATGAGGCTGACGTAGCTGAAATTTTACTTGTATCAAACTGAGACCACCCATTTTAATTCCACTCAAAGGTGATGTTAAATAGAGGTTAAAAAATCACCCAGAAGCCTCAATAGTTTTATTGTTTCAGTATTTAGTGGATCCACTTTTTACCTTGACACAGTGTTCATTCTGTTCAGGAGACTCTGCATCAAATGCCAAAAAATCCTTAGTGCTCTTGAGGTTTAGTCTCTGGCGTACCCCAGATTTCAGGTTTGTTTAACAGCAATTGCTAAAAAAGAATCTCGAAACTCATTTCAAATATATATAGTAGTCACCTTCCCGCATCTCTGTCAGTCTGTTGTTCTGAACACACCAGCAGCTTCCTTATTTGGTGTGTCTCCTTTCCTCAGTGAGGAGCTCCTTGGCTTTCAGACCCATGGTGTTCCATAGTCTTCTCATACTGGAATGACAGACAGAAACACCTGTGGATGCTTTCAGACCTGAAGTAAGAGTGGAGCCTGGGTTTCTCCTCTCTCTTAAAGATGAAAGCTTTCAAATATGGTGGTCTACCAGGTCTTGCAGGAGGTGGTCAGGAGTCACATTTTTTCCTGCATATTTTGAATTGCAGTTTTGGAAACTGTTTTGTTCTGGGCAGTACTTTATGCCAATACATACTGTTAACTATTGTGTTCATATGCTTGTCCATGCCTATAGATAACTGCTATTGTCAGAAATTTAAGACCGAGTTTAATTTATCTGAATTGTCTTGTATTGAAGTTTGATCTAAAGTTTTGTAAGTTTTAAAGTAGTTAAAGACAAATATATACAGTATTAATCGGAACAACGTCAGTGACATGTACAGTAATTTTTTCCTAAAAAATTACTTACTATGATGTGATGCTGTCATTGTTTAGCTGTTTCACCCAAAATTGTGAGCTTCTGTCTTTGCTATTCTTGACTAACATTGCAGCACTGGTCTGCCAGGGTGGTGCTGTAAACATTGGTTCACGAATTGGTTCATTCCTAGCTTAGCAAATGTAGCTATGCCAACAATGCTTCTGGAAAAAATTACAACATGCCGTAGAATACTTGTAAATCTAAACACTAAGCCCAGTTTTCCCAAGAAATCAAAGTGCGGAGTAGAAAACTGTGTGAGCTGTTACTTATTTCTTAAAGACTCTAGTCTAAGATTTCAGGCTCATTAGAAAACGAGAAACATGCACAGAGGAAGAATTACTATATCAAACACTAATATAATAATTGAGCAGCCAGCCAACGCTGGATTAGCAATCCAACATGGGACCCCTGAATGCTAAGGGGTATTTTAATGCTAAGGAGCACCCTCAACACCCCTGTGTTTCTGGCAATATCAATTCTTTGTGAATTATTCACCAATAATGTGTGAAAAAAAGGAAAAAAACTAGGTGTGTCAAAACTTTTGACCTGAAAAGAAAGCAAGTGTTTTGAGATCTGATCTGTGATGATTTAGGCACACAGTTAGCATGGTGCTATTTTTGTGGTGTAAGCTTTCACTGCTTGTTAGCTACAAAAGCCTTTTAGCTTCTGTGGTAAAACTAAAGACGCAAACTTCTTGGAAAGTGGGTTTGATACTGTAGATGATATTTTTAGCCAGGCTATCATTTTAAAGTCCGCTGCATATGACAGAATGATAGATTTAGGGGTCATAAATAGCTGACGATCACTTAGCTTTAGCATTTATTCTTTAAATCCATTTTATTACACGCTTCGTGCGTCCCTCAATCAGTTTGATTTATTATGTAAAGTCGATATTCACATTTATTCAATGACATGCTAAGTTATGCTAAGCGTGAATGCCCGTCCTCCTGTTTGAGGGCAGATTTAGGCCTCTTAAGCAGAATCACATCCGATGTGTCAGCGTGAGCTACTGCCAGGCTCGCTGCCGTGCTTTTCCGGCTCCTTCTGTGGCTTCGGGGCAGATGGAAAATGGCGTGAGGTGAGCAGTTGTACTGCAAACATTAGCGTGCTGGCTAACGTCCAGTCAGAATACATACATCACACAACTCACACGCAACAGTAAAAGATTAATGGGCAACATGCCAGGGCTCTAATGCAGGTTTTTTTTTCATTAGAAATAATGTATTTCTGTCCTCTGGGTAATATTTTAACGGTGTATGTATATTTATGGTTGCACTGGTCGATATGGCCAGCATGTTTAGCCTTAGGGTACAGGATACCCTCTGTAACCTTAATTTGCTTTCTTTGGCTTCCCGGTATTGGCCTTCATTCTTTGCATGCTGGGTCTACATTCTAACAGCTGTCAGCTCATTACAGATAATCATGGACATGACAACATGCTAATTACGAGATATTAGAATTCACCTCTTAGCCACTTTAGCAATGATTTTATTTGTTATTTATATTTCCTTTATTTAGGCAGTCTGGTCATTTCCCAGCCCTGCTCCTTCTGTTTTAGCCGTTTTCTTTAGGCACAGTAAAGTCTGATCTTTAGAGTTAAAATAAGGACATGTTTATGCTGACAGTCTTCATAAAACTGCTTTCAGTGCTAAAAATCAAGACGGCTACGTTTACATTAAGTCCATTTCTCAAATCTAAATTTGTTTAGCTCAGATCTGATTTCTCTAACATGATGGTGCATTTAATAAATGTGGGTTCATTAATATAAACGTTCCAACATGAATTCTGATGTGACAGTTCTCATTAAGGTTGCATTGTCACAAATCGTATCCGGTTTAGAATCAAATATGAAAGCAGTTTAGGTCGGATTTGAAAACATCAGATTTGCATTTCATTAGGGCAATAATTCAGATTCGTGCCACTTTAGCCTGTTAATGTGAATATAAATTCAGACCAACCGTAAACCCTAAATTAAAAGTTCTTTTAATATAGGGCTAATTTGCACTAAAAGCAAGTGCTGATGCAAGAACAACAAAAGCAAGCCTGTAAGAGCACGGATGCAGCAGACTAGAGGAATTTAGGGTTGGTTTTGGTGGGGGCGTGCACTGGTTAGTTTTGCATTACAGTGGTGCATTACAGCCCTAAAAGTTTGACAGGTTGTTGCATATGTGTTCTCGCTGTATGTTCTCAACCGGGCCTATAGGACTACCTGTGAAACAGCTTCATGATTTTTTTTTTTTTTTATCTAAGTAGTTAAAATGTAATATATAAACATTCAGCAGATCGGTATATCAGAACACCAACTTGAAAAACTCCTCCAGACAGTTCTGTAAACACTAGAGCAGATCCAACTGAACTTTTTCTTTAAGATAGCTGGCGCTGTTCCATACCCTTAAAGACCCATGATAGAATTTGTGCTGCAAGTGTGAAGGCTTCAGCGTTTGATCATTGCTTCAGCTTTCTCTTTACTGTCGACCGTCGATCTATTTGCTGCTGAATTCATGCAGTTCTGCGTAACGGGGACGACTCGGTTTGATTTCCATCTATCTGGGCCGATGCCTTCATGCGTTGAGAGTGAAGACAATACAGATCAGCCAGACAGAGTGAAACAGAACAGAACTGGGTGGGTGATTAGTGCTGGGCGGTCTTTAAACAGGTCAATATTTTTTAAATATGTCACAACATTATGGTATTTGATGTGGGAAAAATAATTGATTGTTAGATGCAAATCGTGATCTCGTATGTGAGTCCAAATTGATTTGCAAAACATCGTAAGTGGATTTGTATATTGGCTCTGCACTTCCTCTTAAACTCACACACAGCCAGACATGTTATAAAAGCAGATATGTTGACGCAGCCTGGCACGGAGGACAGCAAAATGGAGGATCTCATGTTTGCGGCGACAGTTTGCTCAAAGTTTCCGTCAGCATGAAGGCCAAATTATGACATTGGCTAGAGAAATCAGAAGCATAATTTTACTATTGTATCTCAAAACGCTGAATCTAAATAACATCAAATCATGAGGTGCATTGTTAGTCAGATTAGGCAAATGCTTCTCACATCTAAAATAAACTTTTAATGCTTTTTAATGCTTTTATATGCTCTGCATCTTCAAACTGCATAATTCAGTGGCTTGGATGTAAACAAAGTGGTTTAATGTGCAGTGGTGGTCATAAACCATGTACTTGAGTTACAGTAAAGATACAGTAAAGTAGAAGTTCCTCCCTTTAGACCTCAACCTGAGTAAAAGTACTAAAGTATTCCCCTTCAAATATACTTATGGAGAGTCCGGAGAGTAAAAGCAGCGTGATTTATTATGACTCAAATGTCCTATTATCATTTCTGGAGCAAGACTCTTTATCAGTTTGTTTTAGGTGAAGCGACTCTAGCTTTACTCTCAGTCCACCAGTCTTTTAGTAGAAGGTTACTTAGTTATACTAGTGAGAACTGAGTTATTAGTTTAAGTTTATTAAAAACAGGTTGACAAATTAGTTTTCCTTTACTACATTGTATCTGTAGGCCTCTGTTCAGAAATATAAACTAGAAATAGTGTTTGTAAAATTTCAAAAAAAAAAATACTTGCTAGTCATGAGTACATGTGTACATGAAAAACTACTTACAGTAGTAGTACAGTAACTAATTTCATTTACTTTGTTACTGTCCACCACTGTTAATGTGAAATGGTTCATTGTAGAGGCTCCGAATTCCTTACAGTACTAGTGTTTGGAACCAGGGGTTCTACAAATATAACACCACTGTAGCCCTTTTATTTATTATCCCAAACCACCAGGGAACCTACACATGTCTTTTAAGGTTTTTTATATGCAATGATGGTGATGATTATGGTAATGATGATGATGATGACAATGAAATAGTAGCTACGCTGGAAATAATGTCTTTGGAAAAATGTTTTCTTCAAGGAGTATTGTCTATTTATTGACTTTTTTTTGCCCAAAATCTTCTCAAAATAATTGGATAGTGTATACAGCTTTTAGAGTTGGATGTCTGGTTCCTACCACCACCGCTGTGAACAGTTCTGGCATCTTAGCCATTTATTTATGCAGAATTACTTTTAAGCACAAAAGCTGGCATCTGGCTTCTGTAGCTTTTCACTAAGCATTAATATACGCCTACTTCACTCCCAGCAGTAACAATGGTGAAAGAAACTATGGACGAAAACCAAAATGACACTTGAAAAACTTCTAACAGTTAGCATCTAACTAACTTAAAGCTCAAAGTTAAGTTAGCTTAAAGTTTGAAAGATAGATATCGTAATGTTATTTTGTCAGTTGGTGGTGGTTCATGCAGGCCTCTTCGTTAGCAGTGCATGGTAAAGCATCACCCTGAATAAAATGCCTGATGTCAGCCAGGGTGTAATGATCAGCTATAAAACCGATAAGAATGTATCACCAGTCGTTTGTTGAGTGAAGGTATGTTTGCCCCTCTGTAATTGCTTTTTCCTAATTAATCCTGCTGCTGGATCTGTGAGTGATTCCTCAGAGGGAAAGGACAGCAGCTGCTCTCAGATCAGCTGGAGTTTAATAAGAGCATAGAGGAGGAGCTGGTGACAGGCTGTGAGGGGGATGAGGATAAAGGGCTAAAGGTTACCTCATTCAGCATCCAGCTGAAAACAGGAGAAGTTTATATGGGGTGGGAGATAGAAGAGAGAGAAGAGGAGTAAAAGAGACAGAAGAGAAAGTGAACAAGTGAGAGAAAAGAAGAGGATGAGATAGAAGGTGAGAGAAAGTGGACATAATAAAGTGGTAATAATAAAGTGTGAAAAGTGATTGAGAGAAAGAAAATAAGTCAGAAAGAGACACAAAGAATAGAAGAAAAAGAGAGAGAGAGAAACATAAGAGAAAAGAGAGAGATGTGGAAGAGAGTAATAGCAAATAAGAAAAAGGAGAAGGAGAATGGGTGAGAGGAAAAAGGAAAATTTGGCCAGAGGGAAAGAAACTCCCAAAAGCTTCTCAAAACGATTGGATAATGTATACAGCAGTTGGACGTCTGGTTCCTACCACCACCGCTGTGACAATTCTGAAAAGAAACATGAGAGAAAAGAGGGTGGGGAGAAAAGAACCAGGTGGAAAAGAAAATATGAGTAAAAGAGAAACAAAAGGAGAAACTACATGGCAGGAGGAAGGAGAACAAAAACGAAGGACATAAAAGAGAACAGAACCAAGAAGGGAGGATGAAAGAGAATATGAGAGCAAGAATGTATAAAAGAGAAAAGAGTGAGGGAAAAATGAGAAGAAATGAAAGAAAAAAAGAAAAAGACAGACAAACAAGAGGAAAGAAAGATGGCAAGGGAGAAAAAAACAAGTAAAAAAAGAAATAGACGGGACAAGAAGAAGAAAATGAGTGAAAAAGACAAGGAAAAAGAAAGAATAACAGAAAAAGAGACAAGACAACAAAAGAGCAGGGATGGAGTGTGAAGGGGAGAGAGAATAAGAGAGGAAAAAAGAAGTGATAAAGAGAAAGGGAGAGAGAGAAGGATTAATAGAAAGATTTATTTTTATTCAGCTGGTTTTGAATTGTTTCTGCTGCTAGTTTCTAGGTTTTAAACAGCTTCATCTGTTCATCGTTTTAATGGAGGCGTCTGACAGTGTCTTGTTTCGTGGCAGATATACTGGCAGAACCGTGTGTTTACTGCGTCTGACTGTTTATTCCTAAATGAAGGAATGGAAGGACAGCACCCTTCACTCCTTCCATAAACGTAATCAGTAATGCACTTACCGTTGCAGTCATTTCTAATGGGTTACCTTTTTTAACTACTCCAGCACTATAACTACTCCAACACTGTAACTACTTCAACACTATAACTACTCCAACACTGTAACTACTCCAACACTGTAACTACTCCAGCACTATAACTACTCCAACACTGTAACTACTCCAGCACTATAACTACTCCAGCACTATAACTACTCCAACACTGTAACTACTCCAACACTGTAACTACTCCAGCACTATAACTACTCCAACACTGTAACTACTCCAACACTGTAACTACTTCAACACTATAACTACTCCAACACTGTAACTACTCCAGCACTATAACTACTCCAACACTGTAACTACTCCAACACTGTAACTACTTCAACACTATAACTACTCCAACACTGTAACTACTCCAACACTATAACTACTCCAACACTATCACTACTCCAACACTATAACTACTCCAACACTGTAACTACTCCAACACTGTAACTACTCCAACACTGTAACTACTCCAGCACTATAACTACTCCAACACTATAACTACTCCAACACTGTAACTACTCCAACACTGTAACTACTCCAACACTGTAACTACTCCAGCACTATAACTACTCCAACACTGTAACTACTCCAACACTATAACTACTCCAACACTATAACTACTCAACACTGTAACTACTCCAACACTGTAACTACTCCAACACTATAACTACTCTAACACTATAACTACTCCAACACTGTAACTACTTTAACACTGTAACTACTCCAACACTATAACTACTCTAACACTAACTACTCCAACACTATAACTACTCTAACACTAACTACTCCAACACTATAACTATTCTAACACTGTAACTACTCCAACACTATAACTACTCCAACACTATAACTACTCTAACACTGTAACTACTCCAACACTATAACTACTCTAACACTAACTACTCCAACACTATAACTACTCCAACACTGTAACTACTCCAACACTGTAACTACTCCAACACTATAACTACTCCAACACTGTAACTACTTTAACACTGTAACTACTCTAACACTATAACTACTCCAACACTATAACTACTCCAACACTGTAACTACTTTAACACTGTAACTACTCTAACACTATAACTACTCCAACACTGTAACTACTCTAACACTGTAACTACTCCAACAAACACTATAACTACTCCAACACTGTAACTACTTTAACACTGTAACTACTCCAACACTATAACTACTCTAACACTGTAACTACACCAACACTATAACTACTCCAACACTATAACTACTCTAACACTGTAGCTACTCTAACACTGTAACTACTCCAACACTATAACTACTCTAACACTATAACTACTCCAACACTGTAACTACTTTAACACTGTAACTACTCCAACACTATACCTACTCTAACACTGTAACTACTCCAACACTATAACTACTTCAACACTGTAACTACTCTAACACTGTAACTATTCCAGCACTATAACTACTTTAACACTGTAACTACTCTAACACTATAACTACTTTAACACTGTAACTACTCCAACACTATAACTACTTCAACACTGTAACTAGTCCAACACTGTAACTACTCAACACTGTAACTACTATAACATTATAACTAGTTCAACACTATAACTACTCCAGCACTTTAACTACTTCACCACTGTAACTACTCCAACACTATAACTACTCCAACACTATAACTACTCCAACACTGTAACTGCTCCAACACTATAACTACTTTAACACTGTAACTGCTCCAACACTATAACTACTTTAACACTGTAACTACTCCAACACTATAACTACTCCAACACTATAACTACTCCAACACTGTAACTGCTCCAACACTATAACTACTTTAACAATGTAACTACTCCAACACTATAACTACTCAACACTGTAACTACTCCAACACTATAACTACTCTAACACTGTAACTACTCCAACACTATAACTACTCTAACACTGTAACTACTCCAACACTATAACTACTTTAACACTATTTCTACTCCAACACTATAACTACTCCAACACTGTAACTACTCCAACACTGTAACTACTCCAACACTATAACTACTTCAACACTGTAACTCCTCCAACACTATAACTACTTCAACACTGTAACTAGTCAAACACTGTAACTACTCAACACTTTAACTACTATAACGTTATAACTACCTCAACACTGTAACTACTCCATCACTATAACTACTTCACCACTAAAACTACTCCAACACTGTAACTACTCAACACTGTAACTACTATAACATTATAACTACTTCAACAATATAACAACTCCAACACTGTAACTACTCAACACTGTAACTCCTCCAACACTATAACTACTCCAACACTATAACTACTTCAACACTGTAACTAGTCCAACACTGTAACTACTCAACACTGTAACTACTATAACATTATAACTACTTCAACACTATAACTACTCCAGCACTATAACTACTCCAACACTATACCTACTCCAACACTGTAACTACTCAACACTGTAACTACTATAACATTATAACTACTTCAACACTGTAACTAGTCCAACACTGTAACTACTCAACACTGTAACTACTATAACATTATAACTACTTCAACACTATAACTGCTCCAGCACTATAACTACTCAAGCACTATAACTACTCCAACAGTGTAACTCCTCCAACACTAACTATGCAAACAGTGTAACTACTCCAATCTTATAACTACTCCAACACTATAACTACTCCAACACTGTAACTGCTCCAACACTATAACTACTTTAACACTGTAACTGCTCCAACACTATAACTACTTTAACACTGTAACTACTCCAACACTATAACTACTCCAACACTATAACTACTCCAACACTGTAACTGCTCCAACACTATAACTACTTTAACAATGTAACTACTCCAACACTATAACTACTCAACACTGTAACTACTCCAACACTATAACTACTCTAACACTGTAACTACTCCAACACTATAACTACTCTAACACTGTAACTACTCCAACACTATAACTACTTTAACACTATTTCTACTCCAACACTATAACTACTCCAACACTGTAACTACTCCAACACTGTAACTACTCCAACACTATAACTACTTCAACACTGTAACTCCTCCAACACTATAACTACTTCAACACTGTAACTAGTCAAACACTGTAACTACTCAACACTTTAACTACTATAACGTTATAACTACCTCAACACTGTAACTACTCCATCACTATAACTACTTCACCACTAAAACTACTCCAACACTGTAACTACTCAACACTGTAACTACTATAACATTATAACTACTTCAACAATATAACAACTCCAACACTGTAACTACTCAACACTGTAACTCCTCCAACACTATAACTACTCCAACACTATAACTACTTCAACACTGTAACTAGTCCAACACTGTAACTACTCAACACTGTAACTACTATAACATTATAACTACTTCAACACTATAACTACTCCAGCACTATAACTACTCCAACACTATACCTACTCCAACACTGTAACTACTCAACACTGTAACTACTATAACATTATAACTACTTCAACACTGTAACTAGTCCAACACTGTAACTACTCAACACTGTAACTACTATAACATTATAACTACTTCAACACTATAACTGCTCCAGCACTATAACTACTCAAGCACTATAACTACTCCAACAGTGTAACTCCTCCAACACTAACTATGCAAACAGTGTAACTACTCCAATCTTATAACTACTCCAACACTGTAACTCCCCAACATTGTAACTGTGGGACTGTACAGAATTTGGAAACCACAAATACCCATAATGCACTGTTTTGTTTGCGAGTAATGAGTTAACCTAGTTAATGTTACTGCATGAAATTGTTTACTACCATCACAAGTTGTGTTCCCTATAACAGTGTTCTATAAAGTGATAAAGATTTTTGAATGTATGTTATAGAGATCAGAGAACCAGGAACACAGTAAATGTCTCCACAATAAACCATTTCACATTATAACTGCTCTGAATGACTGCTTTTTAAATAGCCACAGATCAATTACATACATCAGTCTTTAATGCTAAAGGATAAAGAGAGGTAGAAGAAATGGTCTTGAAAATGTGAATTAAGACACAAACATTAGTAGACTTCAGGGCTGAAGAACAAAATACGAGACAATTTATGAGCCATCTCTTCTGCTGTTCCACTTCTATTAGAGTCAGGCTGTCAGGGGTGGGGGGATGGGTTTGGGGGGGGTTTGTAACTGAAGCCTGCGTGTGTGTTCAGTAGTCCGTACACCACCTGCTGTGCGTCTAAGCTTCTTGGAGAAGTCGTTAGTAAAAGTTTGGGTCTGTTTACGCGCTGATATACGCCCACGTGCGCTGTGTTAGCGAAGGTCACGCAGAAAGACATATGACTGCAGCACTTCCACTTGAGCTGGAGAGGGTTTTTAAAGGTATTGACAATCACTGGAGTGGGTGTGCCAATTTGGCAACCCGGGAGTGAACTGTGTGTCTAATGCCAGAGAGATTTTCTGTCCATGGTTTTGAAGGGGTTATTAATACAAATACAAGAAAGGATAATTTAATAAGTATGTGTATATATGTGTATGTGTGTCTGTGTGTGTGTGTATTAACTGATCATACCACGTTTGAACTGATGTTGCGATAATTCATTTGTCTGTTTTTATGTTCCTTTCTTTCCTGTTTGTGTCGACACAATCCAATAGAGCTCGAAAGTAAGTCCCTCCGCCCCTGCCTACAGATACGCACTCTGCTGTGTGCATGCGACTGAAAGCTTGTCTTTCTACCCAACAGTCTTAATTCACACCTCAATTCAACTCCCTCATTTGATAAGTGAAATTCATGCTGTTTTTTCTTTATTATTTCTTTTGATCAGCACTGATGTCGTCACAGACCGTTAATGATACATACGCTATCGTTCTAAAGCTTGGAATCATGGTTCATATCACAGTTCAACCATATAAATACTAAATAAGGCAACTTTACAAGTACCCAACTATGATGCACCTTTTGTCTGCAAGTTCCTGTTTGCTCACATCAGACAGTGCCACCAAAAATAAAGTACTTTTATTTTGACATGCTTTTACAAATGAGGGGCAAGGGTATATCATCACACCAAAGAATCCATGTGACCTTAATGGTGCAATGCCACAGTCAGATTAGATTGTAGATTTTTTTTGGAATGGTCCTGTTTTTTATGCCAGGTGGGGTGACCATAGGAAATTCATCAAAATGTATCATTATTATTGTAATGTTTATTTATTTATTTACTCTGATATTACTTAAATAATAACTCAAATGGTGTTAAGTCTAAGTCATATTTACTAATATAACTAAGATGGTTGAGATACTAGATGTTATACAGTATGTGATGTTTAACATGATTGTTAACCTCTTACACAAGTAACACGTGTAAACACTGAACTGATATTAAAAGATATATAGCTGATACACTACAATTCTATCTACATGTTTTGTAATACAGCAAAGAAAATCAGGATTGTATTACATGTAAGATGATGGTTCTATATAGGACTAAAAGGGTTCTTGTGCCATAGGTTCTTTACAAGCTTGACTTCATAATAATATAAGAACAACAACATTTTTTTCATTAATCTAAAGAACGGTTTTGCCATACAAAGTACCACATAAGCATGTAATTCTGTTTATGGTTCTATATGGAAACCCTGCCTTTACTAAAGAGTCCTTAAAGAATCAGAATTTTTAAGAAATGCATATGATCCCATAATTACTGAAAATGAGCTACTGTTCAAAATTCCTCTTACCCAAATGTCTCTCTCTATAATCATTGTCTGACCAGAAATAATTATGGTTTATTAAAGTTTAAGTAGATTCTCACCATGTCACCAACTTACTGTCATTCCCAAATTTATTTAAATTGAGTATAAACCAACATTTTGGTGTCCAGTTATTTACAGTAGACCTTATTACTGACCTTCTAATTATGAGAAGTGATTCCAAACTTTTGAGCTGATATTTTCTGAGGCAGCACATTTTCAATTTACAAAGAAATACCCACACTATGCTTACACATTCAGTTTGTTGAAACAAAAAATTCTGCAAGTCTCCCAGTCTCACTTCACCAATCGCACCTAATGTTTCTTGTAACCATATTTTGTTTGTACATCTTTTTCAAAATGAATTTCAATTATTAATGATGGAGGGTGTTTTTCCTGCCATTGCTGCATGAGTGTGATGACCTGAATCCTTTAATCAGAAAGACACTGATTAAACTCGACCTGACTTTGCTTCCATGAACCAAAGGATGACTGCTAAAGCTTTAGAGTGGCCCTCCCAATAATTACACACTGCCTGTCTACTTCCACCAACCCTACTGTCCACTAAATTACTAAGGTGGTTCATCTTTGGGCTTGTGGAACCAGATGTGTGGCTGGAGATCCATCTTCCTCTGCCTTTCCTTCCATATTTTCCTCCTCAGTAGCCTGTAGGAAGAAGTCCTACTGAAATGGGTATCTGGAGAATAACTGTGGCAGGCATCTTTAGCTAGGCTAGCAATGGCTAGGCCAGCTTTGTTAATCAACTAATTACAATACATAGTCATATAACAAACACTAAACAGTCAGAAAACAATAGTTTGGACCATTTTTCCAATGACCAGAAACATAGACAATCATCCAAGACATGTTTGCCATATGAATTTTGACAATTAGTCCAATGAAGCTAATGTAGCTAACAGTTAGCTTTCTGCAAACTATAGTTCTAAATGATCACAAACCACGTGTTAAGTAATTTTAAACAGGCTTGCTTATGTGGTTTCTGACACTGTTGAATATTCTGTGCCATAAAATGGACATAAGTACAGATTAGCTACAACTGTACATTAGCATAGCTATGCTAATATACCATGTCCTTTTATATGACAGTTAAACAGTGTGTCGTTTAGAGTTAGACACAGCAGGGGCAAATTGTTAGTGTTAATATTAGTATTAGAGATTACTGGACAACTCCACACAGTTTGAGGCAAGTGTGTAATGATTTTGATATGCTACCATGTAATGCTGTATTATATTAGATATAAAATATAATCAGCTATGTTACTGTTTTGGCCTGGCTCCAGTGGAAAACTAAAGTGATTATATTATTATATCTTATATTATTTATTATATTAGATTACAAGCCTCTATTGCCTTTTAGCTACATTAGCCTTGTAAAACCAAAGAATCAAACGTCACCAAACATGCCGTGGTTGATGAAACTACATTGGGGTGTGTTTTTATGTACAAACTCAGTCAACTTATGGCGCACCGCTGGTGATATTCTTGCTTAGTAAAAGTAATGAGCGGGTACAACTTACTAAAGCATGAGAATGAACATAATAATCTTGTTTGTGCACCTTAACAGTGGACTTGATACTGTACAAAAGATGTTACAACATTAAAAGTCCATACAGTCTCCTGCGAAAAAAAACAGCATAGACCAGCATAGCTGATCACCAGCAAAACCAGTATACAAGTAAAACCTTGCATCTTCAGTTTTTATTTATTTTTCTGTTTTTGACCAAATTTGAAAATGGCTGGTGTTATACTATATGTAAATTTCATAGTTAATAGACCAAATTAAATGATCCAAGGTTACTTTTTAAGTAAGTCTGGCTCCATTTTCCTACTCCTATAAAGTTATTAGAGGATAAGATCAAGGTTTTAGAGATACAAGGTTTGCTTCTCACAACAAGAATATATCATGTTTTGGTTGCTGGTATGCTGCTTAGTAGCACTAAAATACTTATGAAGCACATACCAGCAATAAACCAGCTTAAAGCCTGTTTTTTTTTTTTAATGAGCTACAAGGAAGTCAGTCAGAACAGGAGTCATTTACGTATATCAGTCTGAATAGCACGATAACAAAAACAGCCTATTTAATTCTAAGAGATAAATAACTGAATGGTCATATATATAAAGTGAAAAATAAATCCATGCATATGGGTAAGTTCTTGTCATCGCACTATTCATTATTTGCAGTTTCACCAGCAGGGCACCATATAAATTTAATTTGAACTATTACTTGCATCTATATACTTTTCCTAAAGAGTAAGGAAATTAGTGAGTGGAGTGGATTTGTTAGTGTTCGGTTGAGCTTGGGTCCAGCAGGTGGCGCATCAAGTAGTGCGGCAGTTGTCTAAGTGGCCTACAGGACCAGTGAAGGCCTAGTGGGGAATGAAGTTTGTTGGCTCAGTGTGTTTGTTGGGGTGTGTGTGTGTGTGTGTGTGTGTGTGTGTGTGTGAAGGTCAGAAGGAGCCTGAGGGATGCTCCTGCATGCCCCCCTACCCTCCCCCCACCTAACCCCAACCCACGCCGTTCTGCTTTTGGCCCAGAATGCACCATTTCCTTCTCTCCTGGCCAGCAGGAAGCAACACGCTCAAGTGCCTCTGTAAATTAGCGAACATAAAAAATATGAAACAAGTGACTCAACACCCCTTAAACACAGTACACCACCATCACTTCCACAACACTAAAGGCCAAATCTCCAGCTCATGTCACTGAACAGATGTGAACTGATATGTGTCAGTGTTTCCACTGTGGGACCACATGATTAATGACCCCTTCAAAGCACAGGAATGTTGTTCTTAAACTTTAATACCTATTAAAGCTAGACATAAACCTTGTATGTAGTGAATAGCTACATACCCAATGGCCTGTGAGAGACTTTATCTATCTGATAGAAGCCATTCAACTGTGAAATGAACACAGACAAACACGACGGCTTAGAAATGCCATCTGCTCAGCAGGATTAAAGGGACCGTTCCCTGAGTGTTTGCAGTTTGCTGCAAAGATAACTTCTATTATTCTGATGCTTATTTTTGCAGCTCCGCTTGACGCTGCTGCGGTAGAAGATCCCACGTTTGTCTTCCACGCTGAAGCTCTTTTTTCCCTTAGCATTGTTATGCTGTGCTTTTTTGTCTCCCTCTGCTGGCAGCCCTCGTCATTGCACCCCTGCTGTGTGAACAGTAATGTGAGAGTCTTGCTACATCTGGGCCAATTACCCACCATTCCCCAGAGGGCCTTCATATTCTTCCTCCTCTGATCTGTGTCATCAAATTCGCACATGCTAATTAGCACATTTAGCGCAATATCTCTGCCCTAATCAATCCCCAAACTGTCGGCTTTTCTCCAAAATGAAACACTCAAAGCATGAGTCAGCCCTCCCCTTCCAGTGGTACAACTGCATGACTGTTCCGCTCTGGCTAGCACTCTCTTTCTCTCTCTCTTTCTCTCTCTCTCTCTCTCTCTCTCTCTCTCTCTCTCTCTCTCTCTCTCTCTCCCTCTCTCTCTCTCTCTCTCCCTGTCTTTCTTCCACTCCTCCAAGCTAGCATAAGGCTGCTTAGCCAGCCAAGTGCCTGGCAAATGCTGCCTTGCTGCCCAAAGTGCGATTCAGTTTTCTATTTCGAATGCCCTTGAGGATGAAAGGGGACCACGCTCGCTTTAGTTAAGATAAGTAGCTCAGAAGAAACCTAATTAAATAGAGGATTTGAATAATTAATGGCAGTGGTATGGATCAGGCTAAGTGGTTTGGTTGAGCCACCGCGGCGTGCTAATCTCCACTCTTCTTAGCTGTACAGCTGCTGCAAAACAACACAAATGTCTCAGACGTTTCATAGAAACTAATACTCTTTTATAGGTTAAAGGTCACCTTCCACTAAAAGCACAAGCAAAAAGGGTTTTTTCCCCTCAAGGATCAGTATGGCTGTAGGATCATGTGTTGTACAAGTACAAGTAGTGTTGTACTATGTGTTGTAGAAGTATCTAAAAGCTGGAATTAGGGGTCAGCCACAGATTCTAATCTTTGTGTCACAAATACAGTCTTGGGTTTAAAATAGTCATGAACCTGATAAGATTCCTTATGAACACGACACAACTTTCTTTATTCTAACAACTATCATGCAGTGTGAAAATGAATGAAGAGGGTCCAGAATAAGTCCATTAGCAGAATTTCCAGCTGTTTTATTTTATTTTTATTTATTTTATTCAGCCAATCCAATATAGAATTCATCATGGTTGTGATGTTAGAACCATCCAAAAACATCCAATGTGTATACAAAAAAGCTAGCAGGAAGTGCCAATAAAGTCTCTGTACATAATACTCTTTATTCATTCTAATAATACATTTACCATTGATGCATTATGAAAATGCATGAACGAGTTAATATAGGTATTTTAAGTTTTTGGATAATCCAGCTCTTGTAGAACTCATTATGGTTGTGACATTGCGACTATTGGTGAAAACCACTACATAGTACAAATCAGCTCAACCTGACTCTACTTGCTTTTGTGAACCCCCTACTTCGTTTTTCACTGTAGATATACAGTAGTATCTCCACAATGTAGCTGTTTGTCATAGTGACCCAGCATGAAATCGCTGTGACCTAAAAGAGACAAGTTTTGTTCAGAAGCGGCTGATAGCTACAAGACAGATGACTGCTGAAAGTAAAAAGCAGCTTCCAACACTTGATGATTCTCTCAGTAATCTGCAGCCTTTTATGGCACCTTTTTTAATTCTATTTTATTCTACTTGTTATCAGGATTGCCTAATAGGAAAAGCATGTACCATGCAGTGGACAAGGAGCTTAAATGTCCTTAACATACATAAAACTGAAAGAATATTTCCTTAAAATAAACTCTGTTCCTCAAGATAGATAGAAACTTTCTTTTTCTTGCACCCTCTGTCACTTTTACTATGTCTGAATACAATTCTTATAGATTAGACCAGATGAGTGAGGTCCACCGCAGTGGACTGACCCTTCCTGCTCTCTGTAGTGGATACTTGCATGCTCTCTGCCCACCATGCTCTTTCCTGCAAGCCCTGCATCTTCTCCCTCATCTCCTGTGCATGTCCCAGGATTGCTTCTGCCTTCCAATGTGTACATGCCTAGCGAATGGATGGAAAAAGACTGAGTTTTTTTTGTTTATTTATTGATAACTGACCACTTGCCTGTAATGGGCTATTAATGGCCTTGTGTTCAGATTAAGAAGTGTTAAAATGGAGCAACGGAAGCTGAATGACCAAGCAAACTCTCTAGTGGACCTCGCAAAGGTAAGAGTGACCATAAACCCCCAGTTAAAAAAGCCCCGCACCAATTCAACAGGAGTCTGTAGGAGAGAAAGTAATGCTTCTGCATGCTGTAGAGGATATAAGAGCTTTTATTTCATGGTTTATTGGGATTTCTGATCAGATAAAGAAGTGTAAGTCTACAGGTGTCAAATGAACAGACTTAAGTAGCTCTTATGTGAAGGTTCTTGTGTCCCGTATTGTTGCTTGCCTTGGCACATGTCTTATGTTTTTACACTGTTTAATAATTTCTATGTTGCCAATCGTTTTGTTTTGTCTGTTGCGCATCTGTGCACCAAAACGTCTGTCTGGAAAACTGGTCGCCAAAACGTCTCTGTGGAAAATATCTTTTAAATGGGCCTATATCATAGAAAGCTAAACTTTCCTTACTTTTTATTAAATGAAAGCATTTTATGTACTATAGACGTATTTATCACAATACGTTTAAGTAGTGGCAAAAACCAATCGTTATATATTTCAAGGAAGTTTTACAATTAAAATTTTCACTATATATAAACTTTGAACACAGTGTATTATATTCAGTATCTGGTATACTGTGTTGCCCCAGTTATTAAAACTAGAGTAATTTTATTTTAATAAGAAACAGCTGGTCTGTGTTCTACAAGTACTGCAGATATACACAATATATTCAGAAAAGCACATTGTTTTGTGACAATTTATCACAATAATGATAAATAACATCATATTACCCCTACTATTCACTCCTCCATGTATAGAATAGAATCCACAAAAACAGCCTGCCTTGAAATTATTACAATTGTGACACTATAGGCATAGACACTACTCTGCAAAAGCCAGACAGCATCTTTCCAGTCAAAACAGCCATTAAGTATAATTTATAATGTAGACTACCACTCAAAAGTTCGCAGTCAATGAATTCAGTCATTTCTGTGATCATTTTTTTTTAAAGATAAGTGCATAAATAATTCTATAATCAAGCAAATTTAAGATTAAGTTTGAGTTTGTAGAGAGCTGTAAAAATGCTGACATTTTTGATGACAAACAGAACCGTACAGGATATTATGATAATTGAGGAAAACAAATCTCACAAATTATTCAGCTATTCAACATATTTTCGAAAAAATCCAAAAAACAGAAAACTGAAAATTCTGTTATTACTTAATCATATTTTTATATTTGTATGCATATTTAATAAACATTTTATTCACATTTTTCATAAACTGTGCATTAAGTATGTTTAAGTTTTGGTGTTTCGATATCTACTCCGTCTGAATTACAAACGAACGTTATTATCAAGTGACTCCAAATATTAAGCAGCAGTATAACATAACTATAGTATATCCTATATATATATATATATATGAATAACATGCACTTTTTCAGTATTTAGTGTGTAGCGTTTTTATAGATACCTTTCTTTTGAGTTGACTCACCTTCAGTTTCTCAAAGAAATCTGCAGCCACACATTCAGTCTTAAAAGTTCGCTCTGCATTTTATCCAAGTAACATTACAGTTTTTCCACATCTTAGATGATCAGTTTCGGTGTTCTACTGCTATTTCTTTTTATCATTCAGGGCTTTTGGACAGCTAACCATCCTTTCAGACCCATAGCTGTTGGGTTGTCTTCTCATGATGGAAGGATGTACAGAAACTTCTTTGAATGTTTGCAGATCTGAAGCAAGAGAGGAGCTTGATATTCCTTGTCTCTCAAAGATGAAAGCTTTAGGTGCTGTTTATCTGATGGGGACAGTTTTGGTGGTCTACCAGGTGTACCAGTAGGTTACTAAGCGTCCTGTTTTCTCAACATATCATAACTTTCGATAGTGTTCTAATTCCAATATTAAATCTTATATCTAATCTCAGACATATCTCCTAATGAATTGCTTATACTTAATGGCTGTTTCAACCAGAAATGAAATAAATGAAGGGTGGCCTCTGCCTGAGTGCTGTGCAATATCACCATACTTCCCCATCTTACCATCAGAGCCAAGGCTTTTTGCATATATCAATCTCAAAAGCACAGTAGCAAAACAGCTCGCTTAACTCTTAAAGAGAAAGAGTTATACAAAGGCTTAAAGAAAAATAAATGATACATTATGAACATACAGAACTGCTATAAATGAACCAGCAAAAGGAAATTAAACACAACAAATGTAGAATTAAAGTCTGCAGAGGATCCAAACCTCATCACCTGCGGTTTTCTAAGCTCTTTGCCATGCTTTAACAAGAAATGACACACCTCGGGGAATACCAGGCACGCTGCCTGCCTGACTTCGCACAAAAAACACGGCAACCTGGGTAGGGAGACACTGCAGGATCTGATGAATCAGCTCTAACGCCTCCCCCTTCCCGCCTCCCTTTCTCTCACAGACAGTCCGCACTGACTTTCGGCTGACCCCAGTGGTCATGTCACAGGCGACTGTGTCGTGAGAGCCATTAGCATTAGCTAATGCCACAAAGCCGTCCCTTCTGTTTCTTTTAATGGAGAAACGTTAGAGGGTGACATTGAGAAACAAGGCGATGAGTCGTGTCTCAGACTCATTTGCGCCCTCTTTTGTCACTGCTGTAATTGCTGCTCTCCATCAGAGGCTGATACAGTATTAATCCTAGGAGCAGATGCTTCCACAAGCAGAGCCTTGTATAATGAAGCCTAAAATAACTCAGGCAGCTGCGCAACTTCTGCCTCCTTCGCTCAAACACAGCCTTGCTGATGTGCAAGTGCTTTTTTCCTTCTCAAATGTGCATGACTTGTCTTGTGTTCTTGCACTAAAAAATGATAAATAAAAGCTCATGAAAAGTAATAATAATAATTAATATAATATTTATATTGCACCTACCATACACATAAGCAGAGCTCAAAGTGTTTTACTGTATAATGAAATGAGACGCTTAACAGCAAACAATAGAAATCAGTTTGTTTAAAGCTGCACTATGTAGAATATGGAGATTTGGAGACCTCTCCAGTGGAAATGCCTATTTGCCCACAGCTTGCAGAAGAATGTTTTGTAACATGAGTTATGTTTTTAACCCGCCCCCAAGTGGATGGACTTAAAGACTGTGAGTGCGTTGAAAGAGAATTCTAAGAGAACTCAGTCAAAAGTTGTTGAAGGATGTCATCTTAGTATGTGAGTGAACTATCTACTATTGTCATTGTAACTCACCAATTTGTCAAAATGTCTGCATAATTCAGAGACTCAGATGCACATATAGTCATTCAGACTGTTTTGGTTACTGAGATTTCTTACAGTGGTGGTGATGGGAACTAGGTGTCACCATGTCTGCAACACAAATATAGTCATTCTATTTAATATCCAAAGCCACCAGTGAACCTACACATGTCTATTGAGTTTATATATGTAACGTTGAAGGTATTAAATAATATTTACTTGCAGATTATTTTGCCTCATCCCACTTACATGTACCTCTCCACCAAATGGACCTTGAAAATATGCCTTAGTCTATAATCTGATCTCTATCATAAAACCAAGTCTTAGACACCTGGCCATGTATTTATAACCGTTCTTATTTAATACCTTAGTGTAAGGGAGCTCTTAGAGCTTGTTCCTATCACCATCACTGTGAGTTATTAAGTTATGCAGAAACAATGAAAAATCATTTGAATTCTCTTTTACTATGCAAAGACGTAGGACATCATCTGAAAAAAAAAAACAGGCTCTAACTCTAAATGATTATTTCAGGCTTTACCGGGCGACTCGCAGCAGCATACAATCACCATACTTTAGTCTATTTCTATTATCTTGCCTCAGTGCAGCTTTAATAAACATTAAAAATGAAGTAAACAGACAACTAAATTCAGAAACAACAGGGAGTTAAAATAACAGTTAAAACAACAAAACAAAATAATATTCTAAGTAAATACAAAAGGAGCAATATAAAAATATGAACTAATAAAATGATAAATTTCTTTTTAACTTTTAAAACTACTAAATTAAGATGCCTGAACTGGCATGCACTGATTTTGCTTGAGTGTGAACACAAGTTTGTTGTTCGTTAACAGCAGTTTGTTTTAAACCATCTTTTTAGTAAATTCAACCGCAACAAAAATCTTTACCAGTGTCCACTTGAACTTTCACTCAGCACAGTTTCCTGCAGTGGATCTCCTAGCTTGCTGCTGGCGAGTGTTTCTGTAAGGACATCGGGGGAATGGTATTGAACATATGTGGGGCAGCAAACGATCTGATACACTGTCGGCTCCTGCACACACATTTTATGTTTAATCTCATTAACAAGTAACCTACAGGTTCTGTATATAATTACAGTTTTGCCTTCCTGCCAGAACCATGCAAATTTTATTCAGTCTTTTATTCAAATCCTCACTGCCAGCAGTCTGCTTAAAACCAGATACTGTTATTATTATTGTTAAGTTAAACTGTCATGGAGCAAGAGAAATTTGACTGGCAGTGCAGTGGACGCATTCCTTTGCATAACGCTGAAATCTGAACTTTTTTGCTGCACCACAAACCATCATGCAGCAGAGCTGTGCTGAGATGAACAGGATGCAGCGAGGCTAATTTGCAAGTGGACACGTACTGTCATCCCTACTGTCAGCTAATAACAACTGTCTAATGCACACATTGCTTTAATGTGACGATAACATGTTCAAAACCAATTCACAAACCCGTAGCCATTGTCTGTTCACTCATGTGTAACATTTGTGCTAGCCTATACACCAGGGTTTCTAGCTAACCAACAAAACAGCAGCATCAGTTACATGTTAGAAGGCTTTCATTAGATTAGTCTATCTGACATTCTGAAGTGTAACCCGTTACAGCTTTAAACACAGTTAACCTGCTTAAATCTGAATGCAAATAAATAAGCTCAGCAAAAGATTTCAAGCACCCACAGGGTCAGTTAGGGTAGATCTCAGGCTCATGTTTTGGATGAGATGTTATTCTGTCACGGTCCCTCTCACCAGGGAAGAGTTTTGTTATTTCAGACCCACTTTTACCATGACAGCCATGATGCAATGAACTGAAATACCTCAAAGTGATCACTATAACTGAGCGCTGTTTTTCAGAACTGGGGCGCAGTAAATATTGTTGGATTCACACCGTGAGTCCCACAATAATGCCTGGTTTCAGTATACATTTACTGTGGAATGAAGTTGATATCCCTCAGTTCCTGGTATCACACAATGGAGAAACTTGGGGAAAATTGTACTTCCTCACACAAGCCCCCCAATGGTGCAGACGCCAGCATCTAAACTTAAAAAAAAAAGTTTTTTTGTTTATTCCAGTGTGCACACTAGCAGCTGTGATGCCAGTGGCGTTACTTTGGTTACAGCAACACATGAAAAAGGAGCAGTGGGGCCTTAGGCCAAAACAGGAACTGGGCCCTGTATTTATCTTGGCTTTCCCCAAAACACTGCACAGACAGTACTGAAAATAATTGCTACAACTGGAAAGGCTTTTTGTGATGTTGTGTATATCAGCATAGGTTACTTCAAATGAGCACATATCACAGATGCACGAGCAAATACAAATTCTTTAATATAACTCTATAATATAATTTTAAAATAAACCGCACATTGTAACTCAACATCTGTTGGTAATACCCTTTTCGCCTCTGGTTTTGAAGATGTTACTGTCACTGTTACTGCATTACTTGCATTCTACTGGTGTAGGTTCATGGCGAGGTTTCTTTACATGTCACTAAAGCACCTGCTGTGCTAATAGCATCCACTGTGGGACTGTTAGACATACTTTATATTTTAAAATAAGTTACTTTTAAATGTACACTAAATTAGACTTCTGGTTTTCTCCAAGCATGTCAATTACCACCTTTGTAGCACCATGTAGCACCTTTTTATGTTCATTTAAACCCATACATACATACAATAGCTGGTAATATACAAAATAACCATCTTCTTTGCCAAGTTTTTGGCCATGTGAGTTCAGAATTCCGGTGTAATGTTGGCTTTTGTGCATTAATAGATTTAGGTGTGATTTCTAATAGTAATATGATAGTGCTATGCTATCGCTGGTGCACATGAAAATTTTTCATCCATTCAAAATTAAACATGTCAGTTAGAAGCTTGTAGCATATATCTGAGCTTGTATTTATCAGTTTTACAGAAACTCTGAGTAAAGAGTGCTGGCATAGAGCTGTTGTCTATTCTGACTGATTGCTCTGATCAAATTACATGATGATTCTCTTTAAAAAAAAATTTAAGTTTTATTTTTTTCCCTAATACGTAAACCTCAACACATAAACTCCTACAGAAAAAAGAGCCCATATATTCATATTTTTGACTATATACTAGCCAAAGGAAGAGCTTGCTTGGCTGTATACACCTAGATACCACAGAGAAAAATACTGATTGGACAATTGTTTACCATTTCCAGAATCTACTTCTTTTCAACCAAAATGCACAGCGAATTAAGAGTATTGCTATAACACTTATAACGTTTAAATACAACAAGCAGAATTAATTTTTTTCATTAAATGAACTAAGAATTACAGTCTTGTTTTTCTTGTTGTTTCACAGAAACCATAGGACGTTCTGAGGGTTTCCCACTGCTGCTTAGTGTTTTATGGGGCTTCTGGGGACCCTAGGTGGTTGCCCTGCTTTGCTTAGAGCAAAGTACATCACGAGGAGAGACCTGGGTTCCTCCACGTTTTTTGTGATTATTTGATTGGCTGGAACAAAAACAACCAAACAGATCCTACTGCAGTGTGTGTGTGTGTGTGTGTGTGTCTATCCTTCTGATGCTCTGAGCTGGAACCAAACGCACACACACACACATATGGTCGCTGGAGCAGAGACTTCAGAGCTGATGAAAGCTCTACTGCAGAAAATTAGCTTACCAAACAACACCTCATTCCAGTACAACTGGCAGCGCTGCCCCCAAACAGCTCACAGCCTGCATTATTTACAGCTCAACACAGAGACGGAAGTCCTTTCACCGTCCCTTTGTTTCCAGTATAGCTCAGCTGTGCTCCAGTGATATAACAGTGATTAGACAAAACCATGGATAAGCACTTTTCCTAGATGTCCCGCAGTGTTCCTTAGTTCCTCGATTTCAGCCAACAAAAAAACCCACAGTCTCCAGATGGATTACAATTGACTGATTAATCAGTCAACTATGCAAACCAAATCACAGTGCTTTTACATACAGCATACAAAATTACAATACATTTAACAAATAAAATACATTTGAAATATCATTTAAATCCATCAAGATAAAAAAGAATATTCAGGATTTGGGTAGTCCACAATGCCTTAAAGAACTGGAATTATTTTTTATTTATTTGTTTGTTTGTTTGTTTACTTTGTCCCCCGAATCAAGGATTTATAGTAGGCCCAACATATTGTTATGACAGCAGCTATGCATAATAACATTAATGCATTAACCCCTTACCAGTAGACTTATTCAGTAAATAATATTTACATATTAAATACAAATTATTCTGTATCTACTATGTATTATTCAGAAAACTATGAACTATGAATTATTCCATATCTATTATGAATTATTCAGTATATGAAATGTATTATTTACTCATTTGAATTATTCTGTACGTACAATTAAGTATTCAGTAACTAGTACAATTTATGAAATATCTACTATATATTATTTAGTAGCTCCCATGATTATTTGGATTCCATAATTAATTATTCTGTATTTACAATGAAACATTCAGTATACACTATGGCTCATAACTATAATGAATAATTCAGTATCTACTTTGATTACTCCTAATACAGTACATCTTTCAGTTAACATTTAAGCTCATGGGTAAGTTCTGCAGTTAGCTGTGAGTGAGAAACGGAGGTTTCCTGAATGATTTGTGTTCGAAGCCCCAGAAAACGATTACTTTATAATTAGCTCAATTTTGATCTTCTTGGAACAATGTACTTATCTGCCCAGTTAATGACTTTCCCATCTTTATATGAATTTTCCCAGAATTATTTTAAAGTAGCCAATCGTATTCTTGCCAGTAGATGCCAGTTGAATCTGGAGGACATCAGAAAGATACACCAATAACAGATAGATTTGCAAGTTTTTCCTGTACTCCAACTTTGCGAGATGCTGTTTTCCCTAGTACTTTAATAATAAGTGACCCTTGTCCTTTGCTGACTTTGCGTCTCCTTTGATGGTCCTGTAGACTCAGAACATCATGTACGACCTCATCTCTGACCTGAACGAGCGTGGAGAGGACACAGAGAAGCGGATCGCAGTCCTGGAGACAAAGCTGGAGACGCTGCTGAGCAACCTGCAGGCTCTGCCAGGCCTCATCAGCCAGCTGATCAGCCAGCAGCACCGCGACTTCTTGGAGGTCCAGCTGCAGCCCTATGAGCGTTCTCAGTCGGTGTCCCGTCGCCGCTCGTCCTCCACCGCTCCCCCCACCTCCTCAGAGAGCAGCTAGAGGCCGCCCGCGACTCCCTCGCCATCGTATGGCCGGCCAAGTCACATTCTACTGTAAAGCCTTACGGTTTCAATGACGCATTATCCACAATTCTGATGACAGAATCCGACCAGGGGGATACATGCGGTTGAAATGGCGTAAAACTTTCCTCATATTTTTTTATTTTTACCTCAGAAATGTTAGCTTTTCTCTGCTGACAGGTTCACAGAGAACTAAAAAAAGATGGGGCTATCACAAGAATGAGTCGTCCCAGAGCAGAGAGCGTCACAACCTCTATGGCACAAAATAATACAGTGCCAGAATAGTGCTTCCTAATGGATATTCTGCTCTCTCTGCTTCTACGAAACGACGCTGACTTCTTCCCTCAACCAGCAGGTGTTGCATTTTTTTTTGTTTGTTTTGTTTGTTTGTTTACTTGTTTCTTTTTGTTGAGGAAATGATTGAGTGTGTCTAAATCCAATGGGCAACTGAGGATTAAGCAGTTGCCGACCCACAGAGCTAACATATAAATTTACTGGACTGGAGGACAAATCCGTATATCTTTTAGGTTAGAAGCAGCATAAGCTATAGTGTTCTCCTTTCAAGCCCCCTTCAAAAGTGATTATTTTTGGGGCCATATTGCAAAACAATTTACTGAATGCATCTAAAGCTATACTTGCACTTTTATGCACTTCAATACTGACTGACTATAATATGAATTTGTGTTGCTCATTAAAATAAAGTGATGGAAAGAAAAAAAAATACACAAACACCTTTTAGTCGTTAGATACTGGCCAGAATATTGACCGTGTAGGCTAAGAGCAGGATAGCTAACTAAATGCCCGTCTTTATAATCTAAACATAAATAAGGGACCTCAACCTGAAACTGTGCTTACTTCATAGATGTTAGACTGCTACTATTACTGCTGCTTCATTTTCAAACTCAATTTGTCTTTAAAGAGGAATTCCACTATTGTTGTTTTCACAGATAATTCCGTGATAGAGATAAAAACAAAGTCATTCAGAATGGTTTAATATGAAATGGATCATTGTAGAAAAACTTGCAGAATCTGATTTCATTACAGTGGTAGTAAATAGAACCAGGTGTCATGATGATTACGAAATGCAAATTCTATTTACTATCCAAAATGACCAGTGATCCATCTGTTTTTATATACTAAACATCAAAAAGGTTACAAACAGAAAGAAGTGTGGGATTGTAATGCTACTCAGAAGGAAGATAAAGGTTACTAGGAACAATAAATTATGATAAATTTGGTCTGATATGGGCAATATTTATTGGGCTACACAGACAGAAGTAGTGTCTCTCTGTATGGCACCAAGCCGCCATGTTTGCTAATACAACATGCATATGTCTCTGCATGGAGTTGTAGACGTTCCTAAGGGTGTCCTGCGTTAATCCATCCCATGCAGCTTGAATATTCTCACACAGTTCCTGCAGATGTTGCAGTACGGGTGGAGGTTGACAAAAGACCTTCTGGACATGTGACAACAAACCATTTATTGTGGCTCTGACCACAGTGCCTCCACACATGAAATGTTGTTTGTCTCCACCAAGACAAAAGCGGGACTCATCCCTGAACATGACCCACTGTCATTCTGAGTCACTCCATGACAGTCTAGAATGACACCATTGCAGTATTTGGGGACGGTGACGTGGTTTTAAGGTTGATGTGGTGTTAAGGTAACAGTCTGCTTGTATGTAGTCCTGTGTCAAATGGATGTCTGCCAGTTGTAATGCAACTAACAGGATGACTCGTGGAGGGCATCACTGCTCGTTGAACATACGCAATCGTGGCTGTTGGGTCAGTCAGGTAAAGCAATAAGGCCTGTCCATGCGTATATCACATGAGTGGCCAAGCGTAAAAACTTGAATCATGCGCATGTCCCACAATGTCAAACCTACCCACCAAGTTTAATTCATGTCAGTAAGGTGGAGGTGGACTGATATCGGACCTTCTGGACATGTGATGTGTGACAACATACCGTTCATCTTGTTGCTGACCACAATGCCTCCACACACAGATTCGTTGGTCACCTCCACCAAGACTGAAGGTGACGCACTGTCATTCCATGATCTGTCTGGCATGTATTAAAGTGTAAATATATAAGTCTGTATTCACACTTGTTCCAAAAATGCCTACTTGGGTCTGCAACCAAGACTGAATCTGGGCTCACATCACAACATGAACCAATCATGCAACCCCACACATAATACTGGAAATGGATGGGCTCACATCACAACATGAACCAATCATGCAACCCCACACATAATACTGGAAATGGATCTTCTCAGGCTCGTAAAGCAAGTGGTCCTAAGTCCAGAAAAAATTCGAACCGAAAACATTTTCAAAACCACTGTAAAACTGTGTCTGACATCAGTCAGTATATTTACTAAACCACTCTGAATGACTTTGTTGACTTTGAATAAGTATGCAGAAATGGGTGTAATTCCCCTTTAATGGCAAAGTACATATCTCTCTATCCAAACAGCTGAGCGCAAAGTGTCAGCTCTGCGCTCTGTGTACAAATGACCTTCAAATGTCAATGAACAGAGATCCACTGGATGCTATTTATGGATGTATCACATCTGTTTAAGAGCAGCAAATAACTTGTATATGTTTGGAAATGCCTATTTTTATACTTATGAGGACAAGCACACCTCCTAAAACAAGTCTTTTTCTCAAAGGATGTAACAGATAGTAACTGTGCTCAGCCGTGTAACTGGTACGTGGAACCAAAGCTATTAAACCAGGTGGAAGTGTTTGACCCTTGTGCTGATATTTGATCCCGAAATTGCAGTATTCGCTGGAATGTTCTCTCGATTTCCATTTTGTAAGCTGTGAATTGAATGTGGTCAAGGTGGGAAACTGCTTACGAATGTTAAAGGGTTACTACAGATTTCTGCCAAAGCTTAATCTGCCACATTTGGAATCAGTTACCACAGATTATAATTTTAACAAGTTCCTGAATTCAGAGAAGAATAGAAAACCTGTTGACTGGAAAGGCACTCAGACTAGATGTCAACAGACAGTTGCTGAAATGTGTAATATGTGACTGTGACCCTGTTTATACTTGGTCACTTCATGTATCTAGATTTTAACTTCAGAGTCAGAATTTAGGACAGAGTAATTTGTCTAGCCCATTTAACCCATACATGAAGCGAAACACTCACATACACACTCACTAGTAAACACATACACTAGGGGGAAGTGTTCAGCCCTATTCACAGCACCCAGGGAAAGTTGGAGGTTAGGTGCCTTTCTCAAGGACACTTCAATCGTGTCTAGTTGGTTCAGGGAATTGAAGCAGTGATCCTCTAGCTGGTTTCCTAAACCACCAGCCCAAGACAAGTCTTTGTTAGTCAGCTTGAAATCTTGCTATGTGTCTTGTAATATGCAAATCAGCTAATATGCAACAACCTATTCTCTGTATTGCCCCTCATTTTTTAAGGAACATAAAATCATTATAGCGAGAAAGAGGTCAATGAAGAGGAAGAGTGAACATTAAGGGACCCATATATAGTACATTTACATTTACATTTAAGGCATTTAGCAGACGCTCTTATCCAGAGCGACTTACAACCGTGCTTATCACATTTATTAGTATTGAAAGCTAGTGTTTAAAATGGGTACCACTGTCTAAATTTATTATAGTGGAGAAAGTTATCTGCCTCTGCCCACTCCTCCCAAAACTCACAAAGGTTGCCAGGTTAGCGGCACTAACCCTATGCGAGCGAGGACAAGATAAGTACAACATTAAGCTCTAACAATGCCAAGCGACATAAAGTCCCCTACACTGTAAGTTAATCAGATAATATATATCTTAAGTATGAGTAATGTTACTCAATTTGGATGTTAGAATTCGCTCGATTTATTGAGTAACCACTTTCATGAATTAGACAATTTAGAGCCACACTTGTGTGTCTTATATAACAGTTACACTGCTTTTTCGCTAGGTAGCAAACAGCTATGGGCCCTCTGCTCCTCTGGTGTGACTGACAGCAGATAGTGTTCACCGGCTGTGTCTCAAACACTTGCTGTATTGAAAAGCCAGCTGCACACAGACCATGTGAGTCCATGAATGTTGAAATAAAATGCCTGTCCCTATGAGGACCAGTAATAAAACAGTTAAAGTTAGCTAAACTTAGTTCAAGTTCAATGTGTATTCAGGAGAAAACCAGCCAACTCGGCATCCATCTTAAAGTATTTCTGGGCTCTGTTTCCATCTTTCAAATGCATCGCCAATATTTACTGGAGGATGCTGAGGATTTTTAAGTGAAGAAGAATCTAATGTTATCCAGTTTGTTTGACTGCTACAATGGCTACAATGGCTGTGTTTGACTGCCAATTTGTTTCATATCTGGCAACCCAGGGTGTTGAAATGGTACTGAGAAATGAGCAGTGGGTGGGATCACTGGCCAAAATTTATGCAGACTTTAGGCTCCAGAATAGAATCTATAAAGAGAAAATGTTGGCTGTAGCATTGTTGTTGGAGAAGTCAGCATTTCAACACAGGTGGCATATCATGGTCACTTTATGATTTAGTACTTTGAATAAACCACATATTGTGAAACTAGTTTGTACTGAATTACACTAGGAGAAAACACACTGAAGGAGGGCTGTTTCTGAACATGTGTGAATCCTAAGAGACACCCAAACCAGATTGGTTTGATGTGAAATGGTTGATTCTAGAGATGTACTTTACAGTGGTGTTCATGAGAACCAGGGGTATCCATCAGTATAATACAAAAATAGCCATTTTATTAACTATTCAAAACTACCAGTGACCATACATGTGTCGTCCTTTTATATGTTATGTCGACTATAGTTAAATAGTAATAAATCTCAAAAAATATGTTTTATTTGTCAAATATTTTGCCTTATGGCAACCTGCAGGTACTTTTCCACCATGGATGGATTTTTTGAAAAGAATACAATTTCAAAAGAATTTTGAAAAGACACAAATACAGCCATTAATAACCAAAACCACCAGATATCTTTGCCACAAGAACATCTCAGACATCAGGCAGCATTTCCATAACCATTTCATGTAATTGTAACTTTCTGTGAGGGAGGTGGACGTCTGCTTCCTACCACCTACCACTGTGAACATTTCTGACTTGTCAAGTTTCTCTAGAACGGAGCATTTTACGCCAAACCATTCTGAAAGACTGTTTACATCTTAGCCATTTCATTATGCAGATATTTAAATGCATGGGAATCTCTGGAGTGTTTTGGCAAACATATTACATATATTTCATATACATACATGGTGCCCCCTGGTGGACCAGTAACCCTAAGCAACTGCACCGCAGTAAAAAAAATCCCCTCCCCTAAAGAACCAACCATACAGCTTTTAGCATTATTTGAATTACCCTGCAAGTCTTCTACAATAATAAAGACTTACTGACTGAATTTAGGAGCTGCCTATTGGCTTCCATTATAAGTGTGTTGTGAGTGAACACGTTTTCTATTGTGAGGAAGGAAACATATCAAAGTTATTGTCTGTGGTAACTGACTGTATGCTACAGAATCAGCAACAGAGATTAGGTTTGAAAATGTACTGAAGTATTCCTTTAAATACGGAATTCACAGGTAACGGTGGGCCAGTTGGACCAAAGAGACAGACGAGCAAATTTCCACAGCTTAGTTCTAGACTAAATAACCCTCACCATGGATGCTGTTTTTAGACTAAGACTAAGCTTAATCTTCACATAGCAGCTGTAAGGAGTTCTTCTACAAAGATTGGGTCAGTACAGTACAGCAGTTTAAAAGGATATTCATTTTGATTCTTTTAGAGACTCCTGTGACGTGTATCTGATACCTGGTGATTTGTTGCCAGTTGCTCGCATGTTATGGACTGTGGATCTATGATTTTATTTTGGATGCCCAACTCATCTGATGGCCGGAAGCTGGAGAGACCAGTGCATTATGTAGCCTGACGAAGCAAAAACACGTCCGACCTATTCTGTCAGGTGTACGAGGTTACACAGTGCTCGAGATCGGTGGTGGATCCAGCAATTTCACCAACATTTGAGTGATTATACTGTATGCAAAGTAATTATGAACAATAAAAAGATACTATTTACCAAAAAATCTGTGTCTGAATGATGGCATTTCCGAATTTGATCTATATTGTTGTTTGTCTCTGGCGTTTATTGTTATGGATTTACTTTGTTTTTTTTTGTTTAAGATCTTCAAATCATAAAAAGTTAGTACAGTATGGAAAATGCTTTTGTGGAATGTGTTGGGGATTATACTGTCTGAAATGAAATAAGTCAACATAATTGTAAGAAAGACTGCAATCTTCAGGAAACCAAAGATACAGCGTTCACTATCTAATTTTTTGAAGCATCACAAGATACATTTTAGAAGAATAACTCCACAGGTGAGTACAGTCACCAGTCTGCTCACCTTTTGTCTTCTCTGAGGTGTCTGTGTTGTTAGTGGCGTAATCATGTGATCAGTAAATAGCCAACATCAAACCTAACACTAGTTGACTACTCTGTTCAATCTTTCACAGCAACCACCTGTGATGAGATTAGATAGAAGGTAATGTACTTGAATAAGGTAAGATCAATGAAAAATCATAGATTAAAAGCTAATGAGATTCCTAACAACCACCATCAATACTGCCCCCATTATATAAACAGCACTTAAAGCTTTCATGTTTGTGCATAAAAGTGTGATTCACATATTAAAGCTAGCGTTGTGGCAGCAGCCGCTATTGGAGAATCTCATGTTGGTGTATTAGCAGTATATTACAGTTTCTAATAGATAGATGATCCCAAAGGAAATTTAGCAGCCAATAGCAGTTTCACAATACAACAAAACAAAAGGGTTGTACAGTATGAAATCTAAGTAGGTGGGTACCGGCTCAGCAATGTTATTAACTATTAAACTATAAACAATAAATAGTGCAGTTCGATATGGATAAATATATCTAATTTTACAATGAGGCAAAAAATGATATATAAGAAAGTCTATCTACAAAAAAAAAAATACATATATAACTGCAGATATAGGGCAGAGATAAAAGAGGGCATCTCCAGCACCAATGTTTACTCTTGTCTAGCTTCTATCTGAATCACTTCTTCTGTTTTTATTTCTTCTGCTTTTATTTTATAATTGTTTATTGCCAGAGCATGCAGTGTTCATGACACTTACTGTACCTTTCATTGGCTATCTGTCTTTAAATGGTAAAACCGGGAGCAGCACCTATAACATTATGACTAGAAGTTAGAATACGACGTCAGGGCGGCAATGCTACTTCTTTATCCACCCATGTTGGACTCCACTCAACACTACAGTGACTCACTATTGCCTCTTGAGGTACAAAGTGGTATTACAAGACAGGATGGGCCAGGGCTAACTTGTTAGCATGTTAACTTCAGTAAATATCGATACATAGGGTTGCCACCCGTACAAAAATTATTAAAATACGGAATCGGCCTTTATTAGGCAATTAAATGTTCCATTACTGTCCAATACACATGTCTGTCACTCACACAGAAACGCTAAATCTAACAACAATGATCGAAAGCCCGGCTCCGCTCCTCTGTGTGTCTGTGCCTGTCTTTTTGCTTGTTGTGCTGTGACGGTTGCCTAGAGACAGAAACCACACACTGACGCTGCTCAAGTAACCCGCCCTTTTAAAAATGTCCACTACACCCGATACTCCACCACTTCCAAAAGTACAGAAATACAGTAACAGTTTCTGATGAACCCAGGATTGTTGACGGAATAAATAAGCAGATAAGTTTTGTTGATGTTGTTTTTTTTGTTTTTTCATCTTTAAGTTAAAAAAGGTCCACAGAGAGTCCCTATAGTTAACACTTAAAAAGTTACATTAAGTTCTCAAACTCTGTAACTGTGTAAGAGAATGTGTTCTGTGCTAATAAAGCACTTCACGCTTTAATTATGACTAATTGCTTCCTTGATCACCCCTTTACTAAAAACCCCAGCACAAAATAAAAGTCGGGCGGTGGTGGTCATGACTCAGGGGAGCAGTGGTGGGCGTCCCTTATTTTCATTCCTGAAAGGCTGCAACCCTACATATACATCCTTAATATATTACCAAAACGGTTATTCCTACAGATTTTGTTAATCGTTTTAGCTCATTTTGGTATTCTGAAAACTAAAAGTCTTATGTATTGCTCCTTTAAATGGTTAAGATGTAAACAAAGTCATTCAGTGTTCTAGAGAGTTAGAACTGTTCACAGTGGTATTGATAGGAACCAGATGTCTGAAGAGTTTAATGCCTTTAAAATTTAATTATATGGCATGGTTACAGATAGGCTGCACTATGACAAAGACTTCTCAGTGATTAGGTTTACTGGTGGTTTTGGATGGTAAATAAACTGGCTGTATTTGTGCTGCAGATATCATGACCTCTGTGTTGGGCGCATCAGGCCACATCATATGACTGTTTAGATCTGAAATTTTTAGAAAGTTGGTGAGGTTCCCCTTGTGGACGGCTCTTTACCAACATTCCAGGGCTTTATTGTAGCGTCTACTCCTCGCCGGCAGGTGGCGATGCGCATCCCTCTGTTCAGTAACGAGAAACCGCGAGGAGCGACAGCATGACAGTCTGAGCGCAGTGCACGAGATAAACGAGGAAAAAAAAAAACCGTTTTCGGACTGAACAAAACACAGAAAGTGTCTACTTCTCCTCCATCACTTTTCTGAATCCTCCTTCAGAAGAACCAACGCCAAAAAAATGAGTTTACTCGCCAAAATTGCCGAAATTGAGAACGAGGTTGGTACATTTAGCATGTTAGCGGGGCCGGCGCCGTTAGCTCCATTCATATGGAAGGTTTATTTAAGATCTTTAATTTCACATGGGAATGAAAATCACTCTGTTCTTACTGGTCTTTGAGTCCACAAGATGCTGTATCTTCACATTTTTAATAATACTGACACACTCCAAACCCGATGGTCTTAGTTGGCCCTGCTAGGATTCATTACGAGCTAACTCCCAGAGCGAACTAACTTAGGTTGTGTAATATCAGCAGCGAGATAATACAGAACACAGTGTATCAGGATACATCAGTCCGTAAATGCATTGCGTTATATTAGAACCTAAGTGTAAATACAGTGTGTATATGTGTAGTAAGTGTGGAGAAACTGGTGTTGTACAATATCAGAACACATATGGCCGTGCAGTTGGTACATTTATCTAAATACACTTATTTATTTGTTACATACTGCCTCACTCTAATGTGTTGCTTTCCTGTCTTTTATTTTCCTTCCAGCACTTAATCCATTTGTCTGCAAAAGTCTGACATTGCATTATTAAAATTGTTGGTCACAAACATTTGAATAACAATTCCCAATTTGGAGGCTAGTGTATATCATCACTGTCTAAAGAAAATCAAGTATCTCCAAAATGGCAGCTTTGCAGGAGTGGGGTAAAAACCTAATTTAACTTTAATGAGTCAATGGAACCAGACTATTCCTCCACCCCATCTCCCCAATTTATTTGATCCATTTCTGTTGGTCTATTCATCATAAAATTTCCACACGGTGTAAATGGCAGCTGTTGTGTTTTTAAAATTGTGCGTAAAAGTAAATATCAACAGTTGACAATATGAACATTGCCTTTACAGAGACTCATAAGTCCCTGCTGTGCCTCCCTTTAACAGAATAAGCTCAAACAAACAATATAAGGGGTATAAGAAAGTGGGGAAAGCACTTAATTTTTACAGGATGGACATTTTTACATTCTCAGTATTGCAGTTTTTGTCCCTGACTATTTCCATTTGGAGTGGTGCACTAACTCATGCATTGTGATTTCACCTTTTGTAGATGGCTCGTACTCAAAAGAACAAGGCCACAGCTCATCACTTGGGGCTGCTGAAAGCCCGACTGGCCAAGCTCCGGAGAGAGCTTATTACACCTAAGGGAGGCGGTGGAGGAGGCACTGGAGAAGGTATGTGCATGATGGTGTAAGCTGTATCTAAAACTGTTGCCTCTTCACTATATAGTGTACTATTTAGTGCAGTATTACAATCCCACAGTGCACCACAGGGGGTTCTTTAAATGTTAAGAGACCCGTAGTGTAGTCTGTATGGGGGACTTGTATGTTCCTTAGATTCATACTTTATTACTATCTAGCATACATTTTTTAAAATATATTCTGTTGAATATTTTATAGAGATTGCTAGCAAAGATTGTTTCATTTAAATTATATTTGATGTTATTTTATGTATTTACTTTTTTATATATAATAAGATTAATAAATAATTGAGGGATGAAAATGCTAATTATTATTTCCTTAGTAGTGTTGTGTCTAGTGCTGCTATTTCAGGATTATTAGTAAGTGGCCATTTCTGTTCCCAGTTTGTATATTGCCCCAGTGTAGGAAATAGTGATTATGGACTCTTTCTGTTTCCTCTAATAGTGTTCTGTACAGTTTTCTCATGTAGTGTTCCAATGTGAAATTGAGTTGTTCTGAATCATGAGAACAGAAAATGCTCTCTGTTTCAGGCTTCGACGTTGCAAAGACAGGAGATGCACGTATTGGGTTTGTGGGCTTCCCCTCTGTGGGTAAGTCGACGCTGTTGAGTAACCTGGCTGGAGTCTATTCTGAGGTGGCCGCTTACGAGTTCACCACCCTCACCACCGTGCCGGGAGTCATCCGCTACAAAGGAGCCAAAATTCAGGTTCTTCTCACCTAAATCACATAAAAAGCACTGTTTTTCAAACCTCCCCTCAGACTTTTTTATTTGAAAATCTGTGTATAAATTACAGCCTGTCCTACAGTGTCAGAAACCACTTAAGCAAGTCTATAAGAGATTATCTAACACCTACACACAACTTGGAAGTGTATGGTGAATTAGAAACACAAGTGGCACAATGCTAATTAGTTGGATTCCAAATAAATCTTGGCTGATCGACTACATTGGTCAGTTCTTGATTTAATAATAATGTGTATTTATAATATAGTGCTATGAGTTTATCACATGTGAGAAAGTCTTCCCATATCAAAATAAGTTAACATTTTAGATGAAGTCATTGTTTAATGTTTTGAGACTAACTGATCATCTCTCTGCTCCTGGGTTGCAGCTCTTGGATCTTCCAGGTATCATAGAGGGAGCCAAGGATGGTAAGGGTAGAGGGCGGCAGGTTATTGCAGGTAAATATAATTTTTAAGGAAAAATAAGATTTTCTGTACAGACACAAATATCTACACAGTATAAACCATATGAAGCCTGCTGCATTTTTCATTTCATGTTTTTATCTTTTATCTTTAGTGGCTCGCACCTGCAATCTCATCCTGATCGTTCTGGATGTGTTGAAGCCCCTCGGACACAAGAAACTGATCGAGCACGAGCTGGAAGGTTTTGGCATCCGACTTAACAAGAAACCACCAAACATCGGTTTCAAAAAGAAGGACAAAGGCGGCATCAACTTCACTGCCACTGTAAGTTTCACTGTACTGCCTTGTCCTGGTGCACTCACTGGTGCCGTTAGTGCTGCATTATGGGCTGTGACCTTGAGTTTCTCCCAAGAACCCAGAATGTTACAGTTTTTTTAGTTTTCCCAAAAATAATACACCAATATGAATTCCAAAATAAAATAACTAAATACCTAACCAACAAATGCAAATCCAAATAGTTTATTCAAGTAATATTCAGGTCCAGTATTAACATAACATGCAAAAAGAAGATCCAGCCGGCTGATTAAATCACAAAAACAATATCAACACTGCTGATGATATGATGACCATGGTAGATCAGTACTTGGGATTAAAAATACATGCTTTTCTAGTTTGATTATTTATACTATTCATATTTGTGTTCATTGCATTCTATGAGATAGCTAGTGTTTTTATTTCTCCTCAAACTGAAACAACACTGTTGTCCATCTCCAACAGACTCCCCATGTCTCTCTGTTTTTTTACTGTCTCACAGTGCGCTCAGAGTGAGCTGGATGCAGAAACAGTAAAGAGCATTCTGTCTGAGTACAAAATCCACAACGCTGATATCACCCTGCGCAGCGACTCTACAGCTGATGACCTCATAGACGTTGTGGAGGGAAACAGGTAAACCTCTTCTGCAGCGTCTGCTGTTTTCTGTCCTACAGTATATCTCCATCTTAAAAAGAGCTTGGAGAGGTGATTCAAATGTGTTAAGACAGAGAAGGCATCAGCACAACAGAGTTTATTGGCCATGTTCCAGTTGTCATATCTCCATTCTGAATATTCTGCATGCTCCCCAGTAGCAATAATAGGGTTCACACTAAAAAATATTCAATAAAGAAAAACCTTTTTCCTGTGAAAGTCCTGGAAATGTGAATTAACAAGCCAACCGAAGGAGAAAAACATTACTGCTGCCCCTCAAACTGAGACCAGAAAACATACCTTCTTTGTGAGTTACATGACTTGTCCTGCACAGTGATTGCCTAAACTTAGTTTGGAATTTGGACCCTTTCCTTTGTTACAAGGTGATGTCATCTTCTAACACCATCCTCATCACCGACATCCCAGCAAGCTTGGTATCTCTCTCACAACCCACAGAAAGCATAAAAAAAGTAAAACCTGATAATCCCTTCTTTTGTAGCTTGCCCAAGTAGATCTATCAGCGTGTTCCAGTTGGCTTTCAGAACAGAATTCTGCTCGTATAAGAATAGCCAAAACAGTGTTGGAGTGGAAACTTGTAATAGGAGTCAGAATAGAGTGAGGGAAGTGACCACTCAAAGCACACTGAGCTCTTTGGGAGGTGGACCTTAAAGACACAGGAGCTCTAACAGAGTTTTTCAGACAGTGGGTGAATACAGATGTACAGTAACAGTAAAATGCTATAACATTATGAACATGGAGAACGAGTGTAATGGGTCCCCTTTAACTTTCAATGTGGTCTAATGTAACAATATTTTTAAAACTCATTTTGGAGCAAATGTGTTGGCCCATTAATCATAGAATTTTTACAAAATGTTAGGAATAAGGTAATGTAGAAAAGTTCAAATAGGATTGACATATTTTTGACATTTGTTTTGAACACAAATCTAAAGATTATGGGGGACATGGAAAGCAGCTGCAAGGCTGCTTTATCTTTGCTGCAATGATGCAGTTGATTAATGTGGTCTTTAATTGTTGTCAGGGACACACTGGGACATTATGTATTATGTGTTACACATCATGTAAAGTTCACACCGCAAATGTAGTTATGTGCGTCCCTGAAGGTGGTTTAAATGATCAGTCTTTGAGACATATTGAACGCCCATTGCGCCTACACTCATGACACATGACACGTTCAGGTCATGATCAGACCACCAATAACGACACACATGGCTTGAATAATAATTTATAATATAATAATTGTTGTTGTTGTTGTTGTATCAAATACTGATTTCATTATATTAGAAGCAAACATTTCGGCCTTGCATGTGTTGTTTCATCCTGCATACATAATTCAGCAAAGCTGAATTGTACGCGCCAGCTCTGCTTTATAGTTAAACACGAGTATGCGTGCTGGACCACAGCCAGTGTTGCCATTTGTAGCTTTGTCATGGTGCATTGTGCCTGGAAAAATAACTGGAGACAGTGAGTCATGTTTTAGATAAGCTCTCATATTCTTGAGGCATTTCCTAATGTTGCTTGGTGTCCTCCCCACCTGCAGATATTAATATGTAGTTTTCTTTCTCATGCAGAGTTTACATCCCCTGCATTTATGTCTTGAACAAAATCGATCAGATTTCAATCGAAGAACTGGACATCATCTACAAGGTTCCTCACTGTGTGCCCATTTCTGCCCACCACCGCTGGAACTTTGATGACCTGCTAGAGAAGTTGTGGGACTACCTGCACCTAGTGCGCATGTAAGCAGTCCCCATCTGCTGCCCTTCAACCACTGACCTTACCTTAGTTTAGAGCAGTGGTTTTAAGCTGGTTCCTTTCTATCAGAAAGTCAAGCGTTATTATTTTGTGTGTCTAGTGAGTTATCTTAACATTTTAGCTAAACACTAAATTAAACAAAGCAATCCTAATAAAAGAGCTTGTTTAGCATTACCTTAAAAGGGAAAATACCTTGAAATGGGAAACTCTTTTTGTTTGAGCTAATTTCTGATATGTATGAAGGCCTTACAAGTAAGAATTGCTTTTAAGTTGCAGCATAAAGGACAAACGTCACTGGTAGGAGACATTTTGGGAGATTTATTTTCTTATTGGGAGATTATTTTACTTTCTTCCCCAGATACACCAAACCAAAAGGTCAGCTTCCTGATTACACATCCCCAGTGGTTCTGCCAGACGGAAGGACATCTGTTGAAGACTTCTGTCTAAAAATCCACAAAAACCTTATCAAGGAGTTCAAGTAGTAAGTATCCCAGAAACCTTTTGGTCTCGCACAGAGTTGCCAGTTTATTGTAGTAATCCACCTACCTTATACAAACAGGTATTGGCCATTTTATTAGAAACATCTACCATAAATATATAGGCTTACAATTACAATCTATAGCTCATCTCCTACCGTATAGTGTATCAGGATTCTTTTACACTGTTAATCACTGGAAGTAGACCATCCTAAAACCATAAACGCCCAGATTCCGTTTGAATGATGACCCATTTTCAGCACAGCGCAACAGTGATGCTGACATGATAGAAAAAAATATTTGTAGGTGTTGTGGACATTTATAGCAAATATAAACACGTCATGTTGAATTAAAAATCTAAATTTATCTATTTTCATCCCAGATGTAGTTAAATCAGCCAACATATTTAGCTGGCTTAGGGCTGAAGCTACGAGGCTAACTTTGGTAACAAACACTAGAACTTAAGTCACCCAAATGGATCAAGTGGTTTCTGTAAAGGTCTCAGACTTGTCAATGTTTTTAGTACAGTATGACTTATGACTGGGTCCTTCAAAAATGAGCTTCAGAACTACAGCCATTTCCTTTATCACCAGAGCTGGCATGCACAAATTCCTGTCTTTATTGTGGTCGTTGTCACAAAAACTGATTCTAGATGAACCTCTGACTCCTGAGGTGGTTTGTGAATACCTGCTGTCTCAAGTGGCCTCCCACAGTTTTGTCCATTTTTATAATGTATTCCTAGTCATACTGTGTCCTAAACCAGTTTGACAAGTCTGTGGGACTTTAGCGTTTTTAGGTGACTATTCTGATGTTTGTTAGCAATGGTGGTCCCACCTTACCTGTTCTAAGTAAAATTTGGACTCCAGACATATTTTGTCTGATCCAGCTACGTTAGAATTCGTTAAAATAAGATTTTTACCAATCCCTTCTTTTAACGTTACTCTAACACTTCCTGTAATACCTGTTTTTAGGTGTCTTCTGAAAAATCTGGATTAGTTGAATCAGGTGTTCTGAATTTGGGTTTGTAATGAACTCCAGTTAGGAAAAATGAATCTTTAGGAGGAGCAGTGATCTTCAAGAAGGGTTAGAAAATCGATACATAATTTCCATTTAGTTACGACCCTAACTGAAAGCAGTCACAAAAGCGTCCACAACCTCACTAATCACTGCAGTGCAAAAATACTAATGTGGTGAAATGGCCAGGATTTCCCACTGGTGTGAATGGGACTGTCTAGGTTTTCTGTTTGTCTGTCTGGACAAAGGGGTAAATGAGCCCCGCCTCATTTTCTCAGAAGTCATATGACACATTCAACACGTTGTACTGAGGATTTTTACATCAAGGCTTTAGATGATACTAAAGACCGGTATCACGATAGCAATTATCAAATAAGATACTGTGTAGCCTCAGTTTTAAACTAAGCTTCACAAACAGAGCACAGCATCATCAGAGCATTTGATAGAACATACATTTGATTATGCTCCCTGACATTTGTCAGCTAATCCTTTCTGTCTCTCACTCTCTCTCTAGTGCTCTGGTTTGGGGCTCCTCTGTTAAACACAACCCTCAGAAAGTGGGCAAAGACCATGTGCTGGAGGACGAAGATGTGATTCAGTTGGTCAAGAAGTAAAAGGACTAAAGCTATGCATGACCACCCCGCTCTTTTCACTGAGCATTGAGACATTTCCAGTGGCCCGTAAATGATATCCATGATGTCAGCATCGTACAGTGGCTTCTGATTTAGATTTATTTTGTTTTTTTTGGACATTATAAGAGAAGTATATATATGAAAGTAAATGTTGCATTTACTCGTTCCAGCACAAACATTGAAGGCCACACATATTGGGCTTGATTGACATTTAAACGAAGAGAAACATCCCATTGTGTCAACAGGTTTCAAATCTTAAATAAAACCCTGCAATTGTGCATTTCTGCTGTGTGTGTCTAAGACAACATGTATTGCTATACATCTCCTAACTAGCTGCTTTTGTAGCAAAAGACTAAATACATTTGGGACAGTTTTATTTGGATCATTCCAGCAAATTGGTCCAAAGTCACATTTGAGACTGTAGACCAAGCCTATTGCTTTGAGTCACCATATACCTTAACATCCCATTTCATCACTACCAATATAAAAACACTACCCAAAATGCATTAAATCTTTAGGTAGTGATAACTAAGTTTAACTCATTTTGAGCAGAACTGGAAAACTCCCCAAAGCTTTGGGATCTAACTGCTCAACATGTAACTTGAAGGAGGGGGATGCAGGCCCAAACATTGTGTGTTTTATCATTGACATAAAAGGGGGGGGGGCAACATTTCATTGAGTTAAAACTCACAAATCTCAAACATTCATATTTGCTTTACCAGAAATTAGCATACTTAAATATTTGTCTTGTGACTACGGTTTGCACGAATCAGCAAAAGCTCATATTTCCTCCAGCCTGGTTACATTTTTTGAATGGTTATTTTTTTCCAATCAGTAAAGACATGAATCATTTGGTGTGAAATGATTCACTTTGCAGGCTCTGATTTCTTTATAGTGGTGGTAGTAGCAACCAGAGGTAACCATGTCTACAACACAGATATACACATTTACTACCCAAAGCTGCCATTGACCCCACACATGTCTACTGAGGTTGTAAAGTGGAAGGTAATAAAAATAAAAAAAGATAAAAATAGTGGAAAGTTTTCTTCTGACCATTGTGCCCTGCATGGATCCCTCCACCACAAATGGGGTTTAAAGAGATGTTATAGACCACTATCATAAAGCCATGTCTCAGCCATCATACAGCATGATTATCACCTTTTCATGTAATAACTAGGTTATGAGGTGTTTAGAGGTGCATGTCTGCTTACTGTCAACAATACTGACTCTAGGTTTCTCTAGAACTGAGCATTTCACACCAATGACCATTTTTAATGCAGAAATTGCAGGAAAAAAACAAAAATGATAAAGATCATAGAAGTAAGAGGGGCGTAGAAGGCAGTACAGCAGTAGTGAAAAACTGAACATTGTGCAACATCCGCTGTGCTAAAGGATACGGGTGAGATTTGGCCTGTGAACCAAAATCAAAGCATCAGGGCTGCAGTTGGATGCTATCAGCAGATTTAGTTGTGCAGCGGTGGTACAGCTTTAGTCTTCGATAGCGCCCCTCCCATCCCCCCGTCTGTCTGGCAGTAAGTCACTCTGGATAACCGAGCCACTTAGTGAATGAAACACAGAGCAAATGATCGACACCAGCACAAAGGCACAGATGTGCTTTATTATCCCAGTCAGCGTCCAGGGACGTATGATATCAGACATTCCTTTAGCAGCCTCAGTGATTCATCAGCTAAAGAGCATGCTCTGTAAAAAGTGCCTCATAGTTAGAAAATAAATGTATAAGAGGGAACTCTCAGCAGACGGCGGGGTTCTTGTTTCTTTGCCTTATTGTTTTTCTAGAATATTTTTGCTTTACTGAGTTTATAGTTTTCTTGGATTCAAGGCTTAAATAAAAAAAAATGATATATATTATATATTATTTTTTTTCATACGGAGTAACTGATTTATAAAAGCTGAAAATAAAAATGTAAAAATGCAAATCCAACATACTCTAGTGGTGACAGTGGAACATTTCAGTTATGCCTCCTCTTAACAAGCTTTTACCTTCTAACATCTGTGTAAACAGTCATTCTTTTCTTTGTACACTTCGCATTGTGGGGTGGACATTACACTTGATGGGCCCAGTCAAGGATAGAAACACATCAAATAATAAATGTTAAATAAAAACAAAGCCAGCTGTTTGACCTCCTTTGAAAGCTTTGGCTGATGTTCATCTTGTATGTGGGGTCCCGTTTTTTAGTATGGAAAAAAGACACGTGGATCATATATATACTGAAGGTTATATTAAATGAGTATGTTGTGGGATAATATGTAAGCATGGCAAAGGTTTGATACTACAGCCAGAACATCAGGAGCAGAATCATTGACCGCTAGTTTCTACAGAAATGTACAAAATCATATTTTCTTATTAGCTAAAACATGCTTTTTATATTAATCATGCACAATGTCAATAATAACCTTTCAATTAGTGAGCATTTAAACCTAAAGAATCCTTATACATGGCATCAAATGTAGTGGACTCGTATGACCCTCATATGCAAAGGACCGATTTGAAGGTGAGAGGGTCTGCAGAGCATTATCAGTAAGAACTACTTTAAGCTGTAAATATATAGTATTGATACACTGTTAAAAGTGAAATAATATACATAAAAATGTTGGTTTGAATTATTTTTGTTCCTCTCAATTTTAGAAAATGTGCTGCCAATTGTATAATTTAAAATACTGAGCTGAATTAAACTAATTAGATAGATAGATAGATAGATAGATAGATAGATAGACAGATAGATCTTAATTAATCTGAAAGGAAACTGTGGTATTACAGTGGTATGACATATACTTGCACATAAACGTACATAAATTAGACAGATATAAAAATATATGTTAAATTAAAATAGAATATTCCAGAGTCTATTCACTTTATTTACATAGGCTATTATCTATAAGTATATAAGACAGATTTGTTGTATTAACAGGTTATTAAATGGCTTGTCGAAATGTGATTGAATTCCTTTAGGTATCAACAACAACCCATATAAAATGATGGTTTCATTAAAGTCAAATTTAACTTAGCAACGTTTTACAAAAGCATTTATTCAATTTAAAAGCAACTGACTAGCGATGAAATATTTGATCGCTTGGTTGAGCAAAAAACATAGCTTATTCATATCTATAGTTCACCTAACAATAGTCGTGATTTACCCCTCGGAGCAGCTTCTAGAGCAGCAGTTTGAGTGTGGAAACGCTGAAGTCTGTACTCTGCTATGCTGAGATCAGATTCAACAATTCCTACCAGCCAACGTGATGCTAAAACAGGATCGACTGATGCATGTTTTCAGCGAAAAAAAATACCATTTTGTATGCGTCCCGATATTCCGGCCGGGGTTACTGGGTTCATCCGGAATGAAATGGAAGCAGAAAGACGTTGGATGTATAGTGTTTGCACGGTAGATGTGCCGCACTCCATCAGATAGCTAATGCAGCACTCTTCTGGCTCCGCCCCCTCTACCCCCACCCAGCTGCACTTTCTCCTGTAAATTATAGCGGCACTTTAGCTAATGAAAGAGTTGAAGTCCAGGCACTAATAAAAGCCATTAAGTGAATAAAGCACTTCCCCCTCTAACAAAATTAAAGAATCTTGCCCCCCTCATGAAGAGGGAGGACTCTGTATTAATATTTATGAAATGCGGAACGGGACCCCTAGTCCCTTTTACCCCTCTATTCCCTCTAAGTGGCCCCCACCCTGCTCCGCCCCATGTAACTCCTCCTGGGCAACCCACCTATCCCGAAAGATCTTGATCAACCCCCCCCACCTCCAAATGGTGGGCGGGGCGGACGATGAAGGAGGTGTTGGAGGAGAGACGTCCAGAAGAGACTTCAGTCTGGGTCGACAGTCCAGCTCAGAAGAAGCAGCTTCGACACGAAGAACGGGAAGGAGTCCTTGTCCTTGTTGACCTGTTGGGTAGGACGGCCTAGGAAATCGTTGACCGACCAAAGGTATGGAATCAGAAGGATGGTACCAGTCTTGAATCCCTAACTTGTCTCGATTTCTTTTCACAGCATTGAGAAAGTTTACGTGGAGATGGCCAGCAAAGGTTGGTGGATCAAGGGGTTTTGAAGGCACTGTTGTGTGTCAAACGAATCAAGAAAGAAATGAAGCAAGAAAGACATCGTCTGTTCAAGCAATGGGTAAGATGAACAAATAAAGGTACAGAAGTCTTAATAGGATGAGCCAAACCCAACCATGGTAAGAACGGGTATCTTGGAAAGAACTCCTGCCATCTAGTCATTCCAGTCATCCTCTATGCCTTGTCCATCATTTTCTTAGACCACTGCTTTCTACTTTTCCACCTCATTGAGAGAACATTCCCTTCACCCATCTCTCAAACCATCATCCTCATCGATATGTTTGCCATGTTCCTTTTCATCATGCTAAGTGGTCCAGTTGCTCAGACGTTTTAGAGTTGATTAGCGCTCCCATCCACCCCATTCCGACTAAACCGTCTCCAGGGAACCGCCAAGAGCGGGAATAACGAGATTAGCACCCAGATGGATGGCCAGACTGGCTAGACTAACTTACTCAATAGGCACTTTGCGTACAGATGTGCCATTCTTTCAGGGTGATGATTTCAGGTACTCAAGATCACAATACTGGTCTGAAAAACATGGCAGGATTTTCCCTATTATTCTGATTGGAACCGATGGGCTATTCCTAGTCTTTCTGTGCCCTTGAGGGCTTTGGACCACTCTCTTTAGGGTCAGAACCCAAAGAGAATCTCTTTTAGTAAAGTAGCCAGTCGTTTAACAAGACCGCCATTGCTCCAGCTAACGTGATTTCCATTGACTTTTCTAAAAGAAAAAACAAGTAGACTAAATTATTGGAAACTGAATGATTTGGTTAAGGACCACTGAGGGCTTCTACATTGTTTCACTGTATTTTTTATTTTTCAAACTTTTTTTTTGTAAAAATTAAGCTGATTCATTGGCGTGTTTAGGTGTTACAGATAATGGGGAGGTGCTAGATTTAGAGGTGGGTGGGGTTTGACGCAGTTTTGTCGCAGAAAGGGCGGCGCCCAAATCTCTCCGCAGTAAGAGTATGACCTATGACTAATCTTTTTTTTTTTTGCACTTGTCCTTAGTCGCACTGTTTCTTGAACACTTTCTCACCAGCTTTCACCAGCAGAGAAAGCTCACATCTGGTCCATCACCGGCAAGGACCACCACCTCCAACTCTAAAAGCTACCAATATTTTTTCGTCTATTTGGTCAGGGGGCCGTTGTTGGAAAGTGACCAGTAAACCTTGAAGCTTGGACAGGCTGCTGAAAACGTGGAGATGTAAACGGCCAGTGGTCAAATCCATTCCCTGGCGTTTGAGTTCACTGTCTCGTTTCCTTTTTCATCCGTTTTCCTGAATGTTCCACGGATATTCTACATCCGCCATTCATACCCTGGATTCATTTAGAGTCCACAGCCATTCTCATCTGCATGAAAGCCAACGATTCGCCACGAATGGGAGTTCCTCTGCGGTTTGACAACATCTTCTCTGGACTGAAGGTCATTTGGCCCCAGGTTTCTGCCCAGGACACCATTGTGCTTGATCTAACCATGCAGTTCCTCTCTGGTCCATGGTTGTGCCAAGCACTTTGGAGACTTGTGAGCAATTTTCCCAGTTCTTTGTCTTTTGGAAGTTTCCTTTATCTTTCAGATACTTTCAGATTTTCTGAGTCTTTATGATGTTTCCAGATGTTTCATCTCAGATGGGTTTTGTGTTGATGTCACATGTTCTCTATCTCTTCGATGCTTATATTTCTGACTCTCAGACATTTTCCTGATATTCTATTCTTTCTTTGTTTCCTTGAATCATAGACATTCTTTTTTAAATCTCTCAGATGTTTTTTCTTTTAAGCTCAGACTTTCTTTGGGTTTAATTTTTCCTAATCTCTCAGATGAGTTCTTTGTCTCAGATATTTGTGTCTCAGTTTTCTGGTCGGTTGTCTCACACAGAATCACCACAATGTAGTACCCTTATTTCAGTTCTGTATGTCTGTATGTCTCTGAAATAAAGAATGAAAGACTGTTGTTACTGCTTTTTATAGGAACAGGATATAACTAGACATGCACATTTTCACTGTTCTGACAATACAGGAATGTCCAGAGTTCCCTACAGCACCATCCATCTGCATGGTCTTTTTATATAATTACAGATAACAATGACTCTATATAAGCTTTACAGTGTAAGCATACACAGGGTCTCACCAAGTTAATGGGGCGTTAACCAGGGGGTTAAAAATTAGGTCAACAATACAGATCCAGATGCATTTGGGCTGCTATGGTCATTTATTACCTCATATGGCACTTTTTATGAGTCTTGCTGTCCTCATGGTGACCTTGACTAGGAGCTGGTACATCACATAATTGAAAAAATCGGATGGTGTGACTGCGTCAGTATCAGCTGTTCCAATAAACAATTGTTAAACCTGGATGTGATTCATTCCTTTTTTGTCCAACATGAACTTACTTGCTAAATACAGTTTTGACTTGCATAAAGTCATGAATATGCTTCATTCTAGAAGCACAGATTATCAGTGCATGATTCCAAAACCATGAGAATGGCAGTAAAAGTGGTGAAAGTGAAAAACAGTTTGTGTGATCTTAAAATGTCCACAGTTAGTTCAAATCTGTGTTTCCATGCTAATGATCACAAATCACTTTCAGTTGATCAGCAACATTTCAAATTAGGTTATGAGAGGCTGTGTATATGGTGAAATATAGATGTAATGAAAGAACAAATCTGGCCAGCACTGCATATGTGTTTATGGCCTGCTTTGCTTTATGACATTGAGATTTAGCCGTGTAGCATTTGCTTTGAAGTTGGCCCTCCTTCTGAGATTATACATCCTTTGAAATGAATAAAGATATATAAATATACATATTATGTATAAAAGGAAAAGAGGGATATCCAAAGATGTGTGATATAAGAGAACGGTGGGCAAAAAATCAACAGGTTCACAGGCAGGGGGGTCTGGAGTATTACCGGGGTCTCTCTGAGTATTATTTCTCTCTCCGGTGCCACCAGAGGTCACACTGTAGCTCATATCCTCGGCTCCAGCGTCTCGGTGTAATCTACACAGCGGATATATTGCAGTTTCCAGCCTATGCTGCAGTTGAGCTGAGGGCTTTTATTGTCCTGCTGTATAGAATTAGCAGGTTAGCTGTGAATGTATCAGCATACTAAATAATAGGCCATTAAAAATGCTTTATTGGACAAGTATGGAATATTCTAAAAATCTGTCTTTCTAGGAAAATGCTTTTGCTCAGTGGTTCAAAAATATTTCTCATCAAAACCTCCTGTACTCATTTTGCCTTGTTTTTTATAAACTGGAAGCCCGCTGTGCTGCGGATGTTTTATAGCACTATTAGCTCCACTAAAAACACCATAAAATGGCCATAAAATGTAAGAAATTCAAACATTTTTCCTCTACATTTTTTGCCACAGGTGGTCATATGTGACTGACTCTATGCCAGCCAATCAGTGCTGAGTTCACATACTGATTGATATCCGCCTGCTGCCCCGGCCTGGAAAAAAAAGCAATCTTCATTAGCAGGCTGTGCTACCACTTCACTGCTGTAAATATGGGTGTCTTTGCTATCTGCACAGAACTGTGTCATCTATCCATCATGGTGTTATTACAGAATTATCTAATGGGGAGGAATCAATATTTCAAAATCGATCTGCTTTAATTGTACTAATCCTTATAGACTACAAGGTACTGTTCACATGTTTTAGCTTCATCAAACAAGGACCGGATGATACCAATGCAGTGTGATTTATTTAGTTTATCCCATGTACATATTATATTGTTGATCCCATGTATATATATATATATATATATATATATATATATATATATATATATATATATATATATATATATATATGTGTGTGTGTGTGTGTGTGTGTGTCTGTGTGTATGTGTCTGTGTGTCTGTGTGTAAATAAAATAAGAATAACAGTAATTTAGTTATTTACTCACTTTCGAAACTACATAAATTATTATTATTCATAATAGATATAGAACAATTAATCGTAGATATGGAACAACTTAGTAGATGCTAAATAATACATAGCGGATACTGAATAATTTATAGTAGATGCTAAATAATTAATAGTGGATATTGAATGATTTATAGTGGATACTAAATCTTTTGTAGTGGATATTAAATAATTTAAAGTGGATACTGAATAATTTATCATAAAGTATGGAATAATTGACAGAAGATACTGAATAATTTATAGTAGATACTGAATAATTTATAGTGGATATTAAATGATTGTAAATACGAAATAATTTGTAGTGGATACTGAATAATTTATAGTAGATGCTAAATACTTGATAATAGATCTACAGTTTCTAGTTTCTTTTCATAACTGCAATAGTTGTATAGTAGTTATGATGCGACTGGCTGAAACCAAATAAACAGCCACAGAAAGTCTATTCTGCTGCCGAGATTGATCAGAATGCTTAGAGCACACAGTTAAAATCTTTGATTTGTTGGGTTGTGTGTTCATTTGCATGCTGAATCCTTATCTCCAAATACTAAATTACTGGGTTTCAGAAATTAAAATTGATTTGCTGAATCCCGAAAAGAAGGTAAATATCTCTACGTTGCTTTAATATGGAAGCTTTTTGCAAGACAATTCAGTGAACACCTAAACAAATTAGATTAGGAGCAGTCCAAACATTGTGGTAATGCTAAGCCTGTAGCTTGATAATGCAGTCAGTTCATTTACATTTACATTTAAGGCATTTAGAAAAATCCAGAATGACTTAAACCCGTGTTTGGTGTTCTGACACATAATGTTTCCTAGCTAGTACAAGAGGGCAGAGTCTAAAACTCGTCTTGAGCTTAGAGGCTGCCTGAGCAAGGGCCGGTGCTAATACCTAGATAGAAGAATACAAAGTTACCTAGAGCATAGGAGGACTGCCGAACAATCCCAAACTATCACTCATTCCTAGAGAGAAGATTCATTTCAGTATAAGTGTCTACGCATTTCAGTATAAATATTTATCAGTTCAGGCCTTTTCTGGATCCTATGAAACAATTCAATTAGGAAAATACACAGAGGAGGCTAATTTAGCACCGCACTAGCCTACCAAGCAGGGGAAAATGGCAGAGCTGTAATGAACAGAGTCTGTGCTGTCAATGTAAAGATCCATTACAGCTCTCTCCGCCTCTTTCATTGATCTCACTGACAGATTTAACCTTGTTTGTCATCCAAACAAAGCCCACTGTTAGCATACAAGTCATTTGCCACTCTCACAAGCAGAAAGCAGGCCAGTGGTAAAGCGGAATATAGCACACTTGCCTGGGACTCCTGCTGGATGAAAGCTCAACCCTGTATTATTATTATTTTGCTATACATTATATTTACATGCATTTACATTGTTGACTATATACTTGTGTTTTATAGTGCCAAAAGAACTTGTAACAACCTTGGAATCTTTTTGGTGCTATTGAGAATTAGTTTTAAAAAGGTTTTTAAAGAACAACATTTTCTGCATTATAGAGAACCATTTTTAGCAGAGTACTAATACACATACACTATATTGCCAAAAGTATTCGCTCATCTGCCCTCACACGCATATGAACTTGAGAGACATTTCTTAATCCACAGGGTTTAATGTGATGTCAGGCCACGCTTTGCAGCTATAACAGCTGCAACTCTTCTGGGAAGGCTTTCCACAATGTTTAGAAATGTGTTATGGGAATTTTTGACCATTCTTCCAGAAGCATATTTGTGACATCAGACGCTGATGTTGGACGAGAAGGCAGTCTCCCCTCTAATTCATCCCAAAGGTGTGCTATCAGGTGCAGGCCAGTCAAGTTCTTTCACACCAAACTCATCCGTGTCTTTATGGACCTTGCTTTATGCACTGGTGCACAGTCATGTTGGAACAGAAAGAGGGCATCCCCAAACTGTTCTCACAAAGTTGGGAGCATGAAATTGTCCAAACTCCTTTGGTATGCTGGAGCAGTTTCTTTCACTGGAACTATGGGGCCGAACCCAACTCCTGAAAAACAGCCCCACAGCATAACCCCCTGCCACCAAACCTTACACTTAGCCCAATGCAGTCAGGGAAGTACCGTTCTCCCAGCAACCAGCAAACCTAGACTCGTCCATCAGATTGTTAGACATCGACAGTGAAGTGTGATTCGTCACTCCAGAAAACAACTCTTCACTGCTCTACAGGCCAGTGGTGGCGTGCATTACACCACTGCATTACATGATTTGCATTCCGCTGGGTGATGTAAGGCTTGGATGCAGCTGCCTATTCCATGAAGCCTCTATGCACTGTTCTTGAGCTGATCTGAGGGCCAAATAACGTTTGGAGGTATGTAGTGATTGACTCTGCAGAAAGTTGCCGATTTCTGCACTGAGTTGCCGTTGTTCCCAGTTTCTTTCAGTTTGTTATTTCATGGCTGGACATTGCACACATGGCATCCTATTACGTTAACACGCTGGAGCAACCCATTCTTTCACTAATGTGTGCAGAAGCAGTCTGCATGCCTAGGTACTTGATTTTATATACCCTTATACACCTTTTATACAGCCATGGAAGTTTTCGGAACACCTGAATGAAATGATTTTGGATGGGTGAATTAATAGTTTTGGCAGTATAGTGTATATAAGAATAATTTTGGTAATATACAGATTGCTTTTTGCTAAGAACAAAAGGAGGATTGTTCTGGAAAGGCAATAGAACGACATAGCACCAAAAAGTGCCTCACAAGTTCCAAGTCAAATAATTTTTTTTACTGGCAAATGTCAAATGCCTCAAATACCTCATATTAACAACAACTCAGACTGGCGTTGGGCAGTCGTGGGCTGGAGGTTAGGGAACCAGCCTTGTGACTGGAGGGTTGCCAGTTCGATTCCCTGAACTGACAGTAACGACTGAAGTGCCCTTGAGCAAGGCACCTAACCCCCAACTCCTCCCCGGGTGCCGTGGATAGGTCTGCCCACTGCTCCGGGTAAGTGTGCTCACTTAAGTGTGCTCACTGCCCCCTAGTGTGTGTGTTAACTAGTGAGTGTGTATGTGGGTGTTTCACTTCATGGATGGGTTAAATGTGAAAGACTAAATTTCCCCACTGTGGGATCAATAAGGGATTAAAACCTTTAAGTAGCAGTTCCTTTAAGAGACAGCTCCTCTGAACAGGAATCAGGCATATTAAATTGCTGCAAAGAAGGCACTACTGAGGATGGACAAGATAAGGCAGAGAGGGTCAAGAAACACAAGGAATGGACATTAGGCCATTGGAAATCTGTACTTCGGTCTGTTAAAACTTACAATTTTTGGTTCCACCCGCAATGTCTTTGTGAGACGCAATAGAGGTGAGCAAACGGTTTCTCTGTATGATTCAAGTTTCAAGTTTATTTGTCATTTGCACAGCATGTCAGGACATTCAAGCATTGAAATGCTTGTAGTGAGGCTCAGGTTAATACTCTACAGCAGGGCGGCATTAATATGCATACTAGTTAAACATACTAAATAAAAGAGATATAAAATAGATACATTAAATAAAAACAAAATACACAAACTACAATATATATAGCAACAGGAGGATCTGTGTAGAGTGACTCAGTGATATTGTCCATAGCAGTGATATGACATAATAACAGTGTCAGAGTATAACAGTAATGGTGAAAGGCTCACAGCTTGTTCAGGAACCTGATAGCCTGTTGGTAGAAGCTGTTTATCAGCCAGTTTGTTCTGGCTTGGATGCTGCAGTACCTCTTGCCTGATGGCAGTAAGGTGAACAGGCTGTGTACTGGGTGGCTACTGGAGCATGGAGGAGGAGGTGTGATGGTGTGAAAAGCAAGGCACACTTAATCAGCACGCTACCACAACGTTCTGCAGCAACAAGCCATCCCATCAGGTTTGTCCTTAGTCAGACCATAATTTGTTTCTTAACAGGACAATGGCCCCAGACACACCTCCAGGCTACAAAAGGGCTATTTGACCAAGAAGGAGAGTAATGGAGTATTGCATTAAAAGACCTGGCCTCCACAATCACCTGACCTATACCCAGTTAAGATTGTTTGGATAAGTAGAACTGCAGAGTGAAGGCAAAGCAGCCAACAAGTGCTCAGCTCACTTTTGGGAACTCTTTCAAGACTGTTGGAAAACCATATCAGGTGACTACCTCATGAAGCTGACTAAGAATATGCTGATTGCTGAGTCTTCTGCCAAAAGCTGTCATCAAAGGGGAAGGGGGGCTACTTTAAAGAATCTAAAGTATAAACATGTTCTGGTTTGTTTAACATTAAACCAGGACAGTTTTAAAAAACACTGAATCAAAATGTGTGTCTACAGTTTTGACTGGTAGTGTTTAATAAGCCCCCTTTTAGAGCAACAAGTTTTCTGTACAGTACCAAAAGAATATCTGACTTCACAGCTGTGGAGCCCATTTTGGTGCTATATAAGACACCTGATAAACCTGACGCTACTCTGCTCATTTAAGAAGAAATAAAGAAACAACTCCAAATGCAGAGATGTGTGCAGAGATGCGTCAGAACAGCGGAGTCTCTCGCGGTCTTCAAACGCAGACTGAAGACCCATCTCTTCGTAATGTACCTAAGTGAGTGAGCTCTAGAAGAGGTGTAAGTAACTTTTCTCCTCTATAGACATGAGCACTGGGCTGGGGTTGCCAGGTAATGCTCTATTTGCTTTATATGTCTGTGTATTAATCTCTAGGTACCAGCACTGGCCCCCTTTCGGGCAGTGTCTGAGCTCGTGGTGAGTTTTAGGCTCTAAACTTCCTACTAGCAGGAGTATTATCCAACGGAACACTAAGCACGGTTGTAAGTCGCTCTGGATAAGAGCATCTGCTAAATGCCTTAAATGTAAATGTGTGAAACGCCTCTATAATAATGCAAAAATGTAGCTCTTGCTTGTCATCACTGTACATGGAAAAATAAGTTAATAATCTTCATAAAGGTATAACATTACAGAAGAGAGCCCAAAGGATCTTTCGTTTTAATTAAAGCCAATGTACAGAGGTTATGGTCCAAGGACCTTTAGTTCATTTAATGAAATATTGAGCCTATGTAAACAGCTTCTGCTGCTATGCTACATCAACATGGAAAAATGGAAAAAAAAAAAAAAAATTAAGGCCTTTTTTTTTTTTTTTAAGTACAACTACCATAGAAGTACTTCACATTCTAAATAAGTTAAAAATGGCATGTTCACTTACTTTACTTTTTTACTGCATATACTTATAAAAATGACTAAGACAAAAAATCATTTTAGCCCTATCTGACTTTATACATGCTGGAAAATACATTTTTCAAGTAAAAAATTCATTTTATAAGTTACAATTGAATTATTACATCATAAATTGCACTTGTTTGTCAGTTAAATTAATACAAAATGAGGGTTAAAAGATTGTTTTACAGTGTTTGGCCATAATATTCACCAATTATTCTGCTCATTTTGCTTAAAATGAAATAACAGTAAGTTACAATTACCTACAATTACACTTGTGTACCACTAGGGGGAGCACACGGATGATCAGGTGCAGATCTAAATATGGACCACAGTAAACATGATTCTAAGAACACCTCAAAACCAACAACAAACTACTACAAAAAGTGCAAGCTGAATGTTGTGCCCTGAACCCCACAGTGCCCCAACCTAACCTTAATGGGTGAAAATCCCCCAAACAAGACCTGAAAGACCCCTAGCTGCTACAGTGTTTACAAGCTGTAATACCAAAGGAAGCTACATCATGCAAGGTGTCAAAGCCTTTTACTCATCTTTTACTCATTTAACTATTCACCGTAACAGAATGTCTCCAAACCTTTGCATACTACCGTATGTATTGTTGATGGCTAATGCGTTTTATCAGGAAGTTATTAAATTATTGTTCATTCGAGGAGTTTAGCAGTACAGGTCTGAAAGAGCAGTGGCCGTAATGTCTTGTTAAAATCACTGCAGTAGATAAAACAAAGAATGCAGTTTATTTTATTGACACTAATTTGCAAATTAATGACAAACATGAAATAAAACATTCAGGCCGTGTTTGCATCATCATTTTGTCCTCATGTTTAGGCATGTGTTATTACACACTCAGAGGAACTCAATAGAATCTGTAGGAGTAACAGAAAAGAATCAATCACAGGTGTGAAAAACATGACCACAAAAAGTGTTACATTCATTACCTGCAGAGTTTTAATCGCTATTAAACAGTCCAACTTCCACACAATTTCAGGATGAAATTCATCAGAGAGAATTAAGCCTTACAACCCACACAGTAACAGTCATGTGAAACAGTGCTGCTGGTTGCATGATGCTGAACAGTGGAACAAGTGCACTAAGAACCTTTCTACAGTGCTGTGTGAAAGTCAGAGACCCTTTGTTTTGCTTTATTTCCAGTCAAAGGGACCAATAAGTGCAGTCATTTGAGAAGATCTTTCTGAAGAGATCAAATAAGCTGTCTCACTTTCATAAGGAACAAGAAAGCCAAATCAGAATATGTAAAGTTTTCAAAATTGGGGTTGAAAAATGCTTACAAGCTAAAGAAAATATTGGATTCCTCGTAACCACCTAAATTATCTGGTAGACCACCAAAACCCCTATCAGCTAAACAGCAGAGGAGAGGAGGAAATTAGGCTCCACTTTTGCACAATGTTTTGAAAACCGCTTACAGGTGTTTCTGTGTGTCCGTTTACTGTAAGAAGACAACACTGTTGCTGTGGGTCTGAAAGGACCTGGTGCTGACAAGTAGCCCTTCAGAGAAAAGGAGACTGAGACAAAGAAGCTGTTGGGGTTTTAGAACAATAGCCTGACCACGCCACCCCAGAGTCCAGACCACATCATCACTAATTGTGACTGGATTGTGAGAAGCAGTTATATAGCACTTATAAAGCGGACTTAGTTCAGTGTAATCGGTGTTAACAGTGTGGGACAGTGAAAAGAAAGTACTTGCAGTGTCTGTTTTGACTGAAAATGAAATGAAGGGTGGTCTTTGACTTGCACTGTACAGAACATTTGTTAAAACTAGCATGAAAACATGGCAATAAGGATTCCCTTGAAGGCAAATACATGTTTATATTATGTTAGAAACAGCAGCATATGCTCACACTTTTATTAGGTTAATGCTTTTATAAGCTCTTATAAATTTGACAAAAAAAATAATAATAGTAAAAAAAAAAATTCCTGATATTTTCTGTAACTAAACTGCTTTCAAAAACACATACACAAAGACGTAACACAAATTGTCTTTTGGGTTTTGGCTGCTTTTTTCTATCCCTGTACCCTTAACCAGGGACAAGCAATAACTAAACAACACCACAATTTAATCACAAAAAAGTATAATATAATTCACTGATTGAGAACTAAAAATTAGTCTTTTTTGTGAGCAAAAACTAAATTTTGATAGTATGCAAATGAGAAGAAATTAATAAAAGAAGAAGAAAAAAAATAGTTTCTTAGAAATAAAAGGTAACAAACTGTCATTTGCGTTAGAAGACGCATTATGGTGTGTTTCAGCAGATCATACATCCAAACAAAAACCACTTTGAAACATTTATTCATTAGAGTGGCTCATTAAAGAAGAACAAAAGAAGAACAAAAGAAGAAAAGGACAAAACAGCAACTTTAATGAAATTCTCCTGTTCTAGAGTCTCCTCTATTATGCAAATTAGGTGTTTCCAATTTCACTTATTTCACCTACTTGTAAAAAACATATAAACTCTTGTATAAAGGACAATGAGGGGTCACCTGTCCTTCCTAAGGTACCTAATTCAATCACCAAATACAGACCATTCTCTTCATTTCTGGCTTGCTGGCCACTACTCATCTCTTCTTAAACATATACGTCATGCAGCCCACAGCTTACAGTGATTGTACTGTCTGTACAAGCAAACGACGTTAAGTGCATTTCAACCAAGGATGTCTGGACGTAATGTAAGCTAACACATGCTAATGAAATGCAACGCACAAACACTGAAAAATGATCTAAACTTAAAACCCCAAAGTGCAAAACTGTCTTATTAATCAAACCTTGACTGTTACAGCAAAAAAAGAAAAAGAAATTTAAAAGAAAAAGGTTTAGAAAAACGGACTGGCCAGCTTTATTTTGTAGACAATGCTAAATACACTGTCTGTCCAAAAGAATCCAGATGGTTCCTCTAACGAGAAACTGTGCTGGTATAATATCTGTATAAAAGCACTGACCAAGAGAACAGGACGCTCTTGGACACCCCCAAAGAATAAGGTCAGCATGCCCAACGGCAAGCACGGCCTAGAGTGCTAGAAAACTGTGAAGCAGTGGAACTGTTTTCTCTGGAGTGATGGAGATCTATCCATTACCTTTTGGATGTGTTGGAGTGATCCAAAATAATCAGTACCTGTAGCTGAATGCAATCAATTCCTCACAGCAATGCTAATTACAGAAAAAAACCCAAAAAACCACCTGATGTCAACAAACTTCTGGGCATATAGTGTATTTTTGAGGTGATAAATCAAGCTTTAGTGGTCACGCAGGACATTTCACTGGGACTGCTGGAATGCTACCGTACTCAGGGCTGCACTGTGTAATTATCAAAGATGAGAAAAAGACAAAATAGAGGGAGATAAAAGGTACAAAAAGAAAAAAAAGGTACAGGAAGGATATTTTAAAATAAACTCTGAAATCCGACTGATTCTTCAGTCATTTTGCATTATTACTGCACTAACGTAAAGGAAAAAACACTGCAGTTAACTGTTTACCAAAGCTCTACATCCTCCACCTGCTTTAACATATAAATATGGCCTAACACCACTGACCCACTTCACTGGAAAAACAAATCAGTCGCTCCAAGGCTCGGGCTGGGCAATATGACAACATTTCTTATTACTGTGATAAATGCCACCACGACGAGCCTCTCTCAATGTATTATGGATATTGTATAAAGGTCTACATGGTTGCTCACCTACCACAGAGGTAGTCAATCAGCTAAGACATGTTTAGTGTCCAAATATGTCTTCTTACCTCACTGGAGCTATGAGGCTAGCACTGCCAACACTATCAGGAGTCACCCAAATCTTTTTCCATAAATACATCCCCAAAACATTCCTCAACCTGCATTCATTTAGTATTTACTCCACCATCAGCCTCTTCGGTCAAATCCAACTCATCACGCTCACTATACAAATTATGTTGGAAGGTTTCTATACTGTAGTTTCCATTTATAAACATATATAAACTGTAACCCTTCATGTGCATGTGCAAGCACATTCATTAGGGGAATTGGAATTTGGCACAACACCCGCTGTCTAAAGAAGCTGCCTGCAATCAGCGTTCATTTTTATAATCCACAGTAAGTTATACTGTGCTCTAAAGCCTTTGCCACCTTAATGAAGAGCTGGGCGTAGTTTGAGAGAAGATTAGCGGATGCATTTTCAGAAAATATTTGGGTGTCCATTGACTTCTTGTGTTCGTTGGCAATGTTAACAAAATCCAGACAGCAAACATCCTGCTAACTGACAGATGAAAAATGTCAAATCTTTTGGCCAATCCACCCTGAGCATGCCTCATTACAAAGAGAGCATAAGTGTTACTGTTAAACTGTAATGAGCGCAGCTCAGTGCGTAAAAAGATGCATATAAATCAACGCATTGATAGCTTTAGTAGGGCTTTAAGATGTGGCACTGCCGTTTCTTTTCAGTCTGTTACACCTTATCAGTATTGTGATGCTTACTGTGTATCAAGAAATGTCTTCAAGTACTGTGATGCTATTACTTTGGTGCATCATCCAGGAGCTAATACAAGACCTATGAGAACATGAACGCATTGCATATGTATAAAGCTACTGAAAAAACATCTGACTGAATGGAAGTTTGCTGGAAAATACTTATCAAACTACTGAATCACATATCCACATGTCCATTTACAGAAGGAGATCACTTTTCTGGATCACTCTTTTATGGTTCAGAAATCCTATACCGCTTTGTAGCCCTGCAGGAGCCCATCCCATTTATTTACAACAAAACAGCAGAATGCTCGTCTGCCTGCAGTATACAGCTGCCCTTAATGTATCATTTTTAATGATGATGATCATCATCATCTGCATATAACGGACAATAATTTAGATTTGACTTACTGATCTGAGAAAGAAATGTAAAATTAGATGTCCTGTAATAGAGGCCTATGGGCAGGTGAACTGCCTGACACCAGAGTGAGAATAATTGGTGTTTACAGGCATCCTTGACCAAATATCAGCCTGATGGATGCTGACAAGAACGACCAAATTACAGAGAGCAGCTTAGTCCTAGCAGGAGTAAAGCAGAGATGAACACACATGCTTACATGCACAGGTCTGTGGAGGAACACTCTGAAAAATAAAAAGGTGCTCTCTGGAGTGATGCCATTAATAACAGATTTTGCTTTGCCAAAGAACCTCACTTGGTTCTTTAAAGAACTATTTTTTGCAAGAAAGATCTGTGGACATAAAGAACCTTTTACAATTTAATTTTTTTTTTTTAAAGAGTGTAAATAAATATTTTACTAGTACACCTAAGCTTGCTCAACAGGCTTTTTGCAAACATCTCCATTAGTTCAGAGTTCATGTGTGGTTCCAGATCTGATGGCCGGGTGGGGAAAAAAACAAAAACAAAAAAAAAGTAATATAGTCTGTAAGTAAAAGCCGTACAGCACATATTAGAACACATCTTCGGCTGCAGCAGCTCTCCTCCGCCCGCAGCGACGGCCTGTCTGATAACAGACATGGTGATGGTGTCATTTCCATCGGACCAGTCATGGTTGGTGACGGTATGACTGGGAAACCTGTGTCCTCTCAGGTCACATTACTGGTAAGCATCAGCTCATAGAGGTGTGGACAGGCGTTTTATTCTCAGGCATAAATGTGGGCAGAGCCAGCAGAATGGGTACCATCCTCCAGTCGCTCGGCAGGAGTCTGCTGAGGCTTCATCACACCCACATAGTCACGAATACTGACCTCCTGGTTCTTTGCTCTCACAGCCGCCATGTGCAGCTTCTCCAGGAAATCTGGCATACCTGAGAAAGAGTAACATAAACAAGAAGTAAAGCACAAAGAAAAGGAACACATTAACAGATCAAAGAAAGAAAGAACACAAAAATGGAAGTAAGAAAGAAAAAGGTAAGCAAGAAAGACAACAAAAAATAGGAGTGTGAGAAACAGACGAGCAAGAGATTGAAAACATTGTAGGCAGACTTAAGTTCCTTTAACTTTCTGAGGAGCTATAATTAGCAAATATGTGCAATAACTGTAGGAAACAGCCATGACCGACATCTGACGTCTCACTAGGCAAAAATAATGAAAAGCAGCTTCTAATCAGCCCACGAAAATAGAACAGATAAACAGTGGAAACTGCACAGCTGTTGTCTACAGAAATTCACAGAGCTGTCCTATAACTAGCTACAACGTTGCATGACCGCACATAAAAGCAGAAGAATTGTAGAACATTTTCATGTTTTACTGATACCCGAACCCCAACACTCATTTCTATCTCACTGTTAAAAAGACAAAACAACAAATATATCTAACCAGAGAACTTCTCAGAGAACTGAGAAATGATCCTCTCCGAAATCACTATCGCCTCAGTTTAGTATCATATCTCTATCCGAAAAACAGGAAGAATGACAGGAAGAGAAAGTACTCACCGCTAGACACCATCCAGCTTAGACAGTAACGAGGAAAGACTGTCTGGGGGTCATCACTGTAGGTCAGCAGGTAGTCAAAACCATTCTGTAAGAACACCAGGACAAGCAGTACATAAGTTTCAGATGTGCTGCTGCCTTATATTTCAGCACAATTTTACATGTTATTATATTAGTACTATTCATATTATTTAAACAAATAAATAGAGGAAAGCAGGTGGAGTAACTAGTTACAGAACATAGATTGTAATACAGATTTTATTAAGATTTTTGCACTTTTTACACATTAAACAGATCATTTAATTTTGGAAAAATTATTGTTAAATATTACTGTAATTGGTTATTCATTGGGGTGAGAATTTTAGCAACGTGTTTTGACTAACTAGTTGGTTTAGTAACCTTTAAACCTAAAATTAGACATAATGAAAACATCAAAGAGACCACTAAGCTTTATAAAAAATAAAAAATAAATAAAAACCTTAATGCTTTATTAATTCATTGAAAGTAACAGATTACATTGTGTTGGCTAATATCATTATCATAGCAATAAAATGAAAATAATTATTATTATAATATTTCATCAGGGAGTTAAAGAAAAACAAATAACAACAGTGCAATATCTATACAATATCGGGGTAATATCTTTCAGTAATTGTACAACATACATCTGTCCAATTACACATGTAAGACGATAACAACAAAAACAACGACAACAACGACTACAAGCACAAGCAAACCCATGGCCCTTAAGAGCTTCTACCTGTAAGAGGATTTAAGAAAAGAAAAAAAGCTCATCTTACCTCATCAAAGGACTTGTGGGGACGGATGACCATTCTGGAGCGGTATGACCGAACACGGACATAATCCTGCGACTCAGGGACCCCTGGGTGTTCCACAGCTCTGCACAAAGTGATCGCATGTTGATGCAAATGCTTATTTAGTTTCTAAACTCTGTTCAATACAGCGGTACTCAGTTCTTTACATACTTTATTTGCACATAGCTTAATTTTCTTCAGTGACCCAAGTTTTTTTTTATTTAATTCCTTTCCATATTTAATTGTTCATTCAGAAGATTTTTCAGTGTAAGCAATTCAGATATTTATAACTTAAATTTTACTTTTTGTCCCAAGTTGTCTGCAAATAAACAGAACATTTAATAAGAAATGCTATATTCAAGTATGTTCTCCTTAGAGGATGTGTTCATTTCTTCAACATACCATCTCATTTGGCCAGGAGTGTCTTACCTTTTACAAAATGACTATATAAAATGTATAATGACACTGACGGTGCAGGTGTATTTGAGTAGAGAAAACAGTAATGGACTGTAGACATAAACATAGGTGTAACAAGACCGCTCTTGAAAATGCTGACCTGGACACCAGGACCATCAAGTTCTTCTCCATGTCCACGTCATAGCGGCGCACATAGACATAATCTCTGGAGTACATGGGATACTGCACAGAAGATAAACGAAACAGAAGCTTTCAGCCATTAAAACCTTTTAGCGCTAAGCGGTCAGTTTAAGGCCTGAACCTGGCCATAAACAACAACATGTAAGAGGCTTAAGGAGAAGACACAGTAGGGGAGACACGGGCAGACAGAAGAGGAAGACAGACAGACACAGGACGGAGACACAGACAGAGTCTTGGGTCACTAGTGATCCATAGAAATTATGGTACTGATAATTGTATCATATAGTATTTTGTTTTTGACACAGGCAGCAACTCAATAACAAAAAAAATTGTTACGACTATTCACTTATATTCACAAAATGAACTAAGAAACAAATCATTTAAAAGATAAACGGGAAAAAAGGGAAAGTTGAAGGTAAATGTAAAGTCTGCATCAACTGTCTAATAAATGGTGGAATTGAGTTCTAAAGTTTAGAAGCAGAATAACAATCTCTGTATTTTACAGTAGGTGTTTGCAGAGGGCCAGTATCTGCAGATCTAAGATCATGCGCTGGACAATAAACAGATAAGACATTCTGTGAAGTACACTAAAGCTTTAAGGTCATTTACCGTCTTAAAAGCTATAGCAGACTATAACTTTGAAATCCATCAAAAATGAAACATGCTGTCGGTACAGTGTCGGAATGGGGGTGATATGAGCTCCCTTTTGTGTTTGTACGAATCTGTGCTGCTGCATTTTGTATCGAGTTGTAAATGATGGATTGTTTTCTCCAGTAAAAAGAGCATTATTGTAATCAGTTCTGCTGTGACAAACACACTGATACACATCTGTACACCTGTCACAATTATTACACACTTGTCTAATCGCAGCTACTTCACTATTTTCCCAGATTTGATGGACAAACTGCAACAAGCTACATGGGACATGGATTGAATTGAATGTAAAGGGTTGAGGCAAATAAATGCAAATTAAAGAAATACTGTTGATGAATTCATTGAGATATGATAGGGCTTATGGAAAACAGTTCAAAGTACACATAGTTCAAAGTATATAATTAGAGGGAAGTGCAGAGTAATGTTCATTTATTTGTCAGCTATGTAGCTAATAACTTTTTGCTTATACTTGCACTCTCGTAATGAATATGCAGCTTTGCTTAAATCATAACACAGACATCTGCATGAGTATTGATTTGACTGTACAACCTGTATTAGCAACTTAGTAAACATAGCTACCAGTTAAAATGACAAATCAGCCAATTTGCCCGATTAGGCTTTTTCTTTAATAGCTGCAAACAATGAACAATAACAGACAATTCAGACATTACCTGATTTTGTTTCTCTTTAGTTAAATGTCAGGATTGTGACAGTCCTATATGCATTTGTAACTACAGTAGAAAACTTCAGCTCTATTCCTCAATGAGAAAAAATTATACATGCTCTTTTTCCAACTTGGGACTGTATTAATCAAAACCCTTATTATAAAACATGTGCAGGGACATTCTGATTTCATGCAATAGGGGCCCTTTAGTATAATCTCTACTAGAACTGACCAACTCAGTTGGGACTGAGTGTATAATGATTTAGGTGTACAGTTAGCACCATGTTAGTTTTGGGAGGTGGAAAACTGTAAACTGAAATACTTTTCCTCAAACTTCCACTTCAAAATAGGTTTACTTACAGGGAAATGTGTGGCCCAATGAACAACCTCGGAACCTGTGCTCAAATCCCTGTCCACCACGTCCAGTTTGATGACAAGTGCATCCCACTTCTTCCTGTATTCAGTGTCCAACTAGATCAGAGGGAAAACACGAGGGTGTGAGGTTCTAAAATTAACTTGCATGTCTTTAAAGCCAGTGCAGACAAAAGAAAAGTTTGTGCATCCCTGGTCAAATGACACATTTAATTGTTGACTTTCTGAGAAAAATGTTAACATATACTGTACAGAGAACACACTTCTGTTTTTTTAATACATAATTTGTGTTTTTTGGCCAGATTTAACGTTAAATTTCATTTTATTTGCCCAATATGCTAAATTCAAACAAACAAACAGAAACTGTGCAGTTGCAAAAATTTGCCACATTTAACAGTGATCTACGTAGAGGATAATCCAGTAAAATATGTCATGTGTATTTGGCACAAGACCATGCAAGTGATGGTTAAACACATACAGAAAGCAATACATTAATGAATGAATCAGGACAGGCTACTATAGAGAAAAGCTCACAATACCTGAACATTGAAGAACTGTCTGGGAGTAATATCAGTGTATGAACCAAATACTGGAAAAGAGAGAGAGAGAGAGAGAGAGAGAGAGAGAGAGAGAGAGAGAGAGAGAGAGAGAGAGAGAGAGAGAGAGAGAGAGAGAGAGAGAGAGAGAGAGAGAGAGAGAGAGAGACAGACAGACAGACAGACAGAGAAAGAGAGAGAGAGAGAGAAAATGTTTTTACATTTTAATCATCCTATTGGACAGGCAATCCTATTCTACATTATCATCAGCTGTTCTCTCCTGCCAATCAACAGCACTGCAAAGAAATCTGAGTTACGCAAGAGTTTGGCAGACTGTTGTAGATTAAGGAAATAAAGAGCACAGCTTGGTCAGCAGTGCTGCAATGCTACAGTCCAATGGCTCACCTCTATACTCAAAAAGTTGGCTTCCTTCAATGGGTCTCCTCCAGACTTTGAAGGTCTTCTTCTCAATGACAATCTCCCAGCCAGTCTCTGCCTGTGTCAGGTTCCCCTGTCCTTTAACAGCAGTCTGCTTTTTCACAGTATCCAGTGCCTGCAGCTCCCACACACACCTGAACATGAAAAACATTTTTGACTGATGCTGACTTCCATTACTTGTTGGCTTGTAATGCCAGTTTAAGTTTAGGAAAGCACACTTTAGAGACCAAACATAACTTGGCCCACACCCCAGAACCCCAAAAACACCAACCTTCTCATTTCGTCATCTCTTATTTTCTCATCCTCCCACATAAAGACTCCAGCCAGGGCAGCCATGAGTTTTCCAGATGGGGTGCACTTGCTCTGCAGTCTGCGCCATATGCTGCCAACCAGGGTCCACCTAGTCCTCTCCGAATACAGGTTTGAGTACAGCTCTGCTATCTGAAAAGCTCTTCGCAGTCTCTGCCCAGTCACAAAACTGCAGTGGTTGGCCAAGATGGACAGCAACCCTTCTTTCTTCTTCTTCTTCCCAACCCCACCTGCACCTTCTCCTGCTTTGTGGAGCCATGTCAACATCAGGCCCACACGTCCACCCAACCATGCAGCAGGCCCAGATCTAACATGTCCAGCACTATGGGCCTCACTGTAAGCACTGGAGAACTGCAGGCGGACAGCACGGACACTGATGCTGCAAATGGGACGACGATGGACGGAGGGGAACATGGCTTTGCAAGTATGTGGAGCACCAGCACCAACGGTGACCCTGCTATCTAAATACAACAGACCTTCTTTGTGCAGCAGCTAGGAAAAGGCAAGTTTCAGTATCGAGGCATCGTGTTGGATCTGATGTAAAGGCTCTCTTTCTGTGTGCACATACCTGGCTAGCTGATCTAGCAGCACAGCTCTGCAGCTAACAAACGGCAGGCAATGTCACTCTGTCAAACCACATGGACAAGCTACAGAAGCTACTTGCTAGCAAGGAAGTACATCAACAACCTGCATGAAGGCGGATTAAACTGCTCTAACTGCAAGCTCTAAATATACACAGCTTGCTTCCTATATCCACACCAAGCAAGAATGATTACATAAATACTCTGGCATGGCATGTGTACAGCATGACATTAGCGAAGTTATCTAGCTAGCTAGCTAGCATGTCTTAGCCAGCAAACGTTACACAGACAGGAACAGCCAATTTATAGCTAAAACGGAAGTGCTTAAGGGAAGAAACGTTCTACAGACACTAACAAGCAACATACATACTGGATAACAAAACTCTGCCCCCTGTCCACAATTTACATTAAACAATTCTTCTCACCAGTATCTTCTACTTTCTAACTCAAGTGCTGCTTTGGCCGTCCTCATGCGCTCAAAGGCACAGAGACGCCTGTACGACAAAAAGCCCCGCCCACCTGTTTATAAGATTCTTATTGGTCCGCTCAGACAATTTGCTCCAAGTCTATTGGTTACCCCATGAGTCGGTCAATTTTACAAGCTTTTTGCAGTAGCGCGGCTGAACGTTCAATATAACCCGCTCGCTCCCTACACCCTAATCTACACATGTAAGACGCTGTACAGGAAGAGTCTCCAGTGAGACTTACTGGTCAGAGAGCAGAGCAAAAATAAGTGCCATTTTGACTGGAAATTCAAATAGTTGCCAAAACACAAAACAATGTATTAAAATATACAAATGCTTTAAAAAAAAGATGCTTACAAAACATTTAGTGCATCCATAAAAAACACTTAAAAGTGAGTTGTAAGTGAAATGTAAAGGAGGTTTTTCAAATCTTGGTTTGATATAAAATGGTTAATCGCAGAGAAACAGACTCTGATTTCTATACAGTGATTGTGATAGAAACTATAATGTCACCATGCCCACAACACTAATATAGCCATTTTAAATACTGTCCAAAGGTTTGTTGGAGGACTATTAAGCCCTGGAACGGTGTTTCTCCACCCTGGTTCTAGAGGCACCATTCCCTGCATACATTGATGCCTTCCCTGCCCCCAACACACCTGATTCAACTTATATGCTTATTAGCAAGCCTGATCGCAGTTGCAGGTGTTGTTAAATCAGGGAATTCAGTAAAATATACAGGACAGGGAAGGGGGTAGGGTTGAGAAACACTAACCTAGATTACCTCTCATGTATCTTTCCACCATAAATTGGTTCAAATAAACTGTGTAGAATACATTTTGGACCAAAAGTGTATCACAGAAAAGTCACGTAACAATGTGTCAGATGTCAGTCACGTATTCAATACCCTTTAACATAAAAGCTTTCTGTAAAAGAGCTTTTAGAGGTGGAGGTCTGGTTCCTACCACCACTGCTGTGAACAACTATGACTTGGTAAGTTTCTCTTGAACAGAATATTTCACACCTAATCACTCTGAAAACTTTGTTTGCAATTTAATTATTTCATTATGCAGAAAACTTGAAAAATAGTTGAACTTCTGCCTTAAGTATAATAACATAATCCGACTGTTATGGAGGTTGATGTCTTTGTTAACAAACAAAACACATTAGCTAGATATAAACATGGCTACTGTTATCAGTTAATTTGCATTGCATTGCTGGAACTGCACAGGAAGCAATAGATACAGCGGCAACTCAAACTGTACTACAAAATGGCTGACGCACTCCATAGTGCACTCATTTCCCGGATTAAGACGCGGCCTGGTCTTGGTTCGAATGTGCTAGCACGCTGAGGTGACTCATCTGGACTAGCATGGTGCGCGCCTGATCCTCACGGCTGATTCTGAGTCAGCAGTCTCGTGGAAATACTATCCTGAACTGTAGCGGAAGAGAACTACTAAACTGATTTCAGATCAGTGACAGATCGACTTCCTCCTGCTGACTGGTGAAGGACCTCTACTACTTGTAAAGGTTAAACGGTGAAATGGGAGTCTGCTCAGTGCTACTGAGGCAACAGGCCTTTATGCATTAAGTGAATTAGCATAAAGTAAATACGAGTTAGTTTGGGATCTTCTGCAGATCGTTAGCTTATGTTTCTCTTTTCTATAGCTTGGATATAACAAGGAAATATTATGTAAATATTAATACAACTGTTCATGATGGCTTTAGCATAAGTAAAAATATTTTACAACCATTTATACTGTGATAAATAGAAAGGTTATGAAGACTGTAGAAATGATCAACTCAATCAATCTATATAGCTAAAAATAAGCTAAAAAGTAGTTTAATGTGTCATATGCCAAGTCTTTTGGTCACAAGACAAACAAAAAAGTATTTAAAAATGTATACTAAATATATTGTAGCTGTCCAAAGAAAAACAAGTATCTCCAAAATGGCAACTTTACAGGAGAGGCCAAAAACCTCACTTAACTTTAACGTAAGTCAATGGAACCAGACGTTTTTCTAAACAGTTTTGCTGGTGTGTCCAAATGATGCATAAAAGTGAAAATGGACAAAAGTGGAGATACATGTTTTTCATTGGACAGCGACGATAAATTAAATCAAAGTGTGTGATTGAACATTTAACCATCTTTAAACATTTAACCATCTGTGTGTGTCTGTGTGTGTATGTATATAAGTTGGCTATATATATATATATATATATATATATATATATATATATATATATATATATATATATATATATATATATATATATTAGTTTAATTTAAACTATTTTAGAGGAAAATAAGAATTAAAGAAGTTATTATATATATATATATATATATATATATATATATATATATATAATGTGTGTATATATTAGTATGAAATTATGTTAGCTCTCTGTCAGGTTAAGGGTTGCTTTGTGGCAGGCAAAATCTTGTCAGATGCCTGGCAGCATATTTGTTGCCAGTTCATTAAATAATTTTCTGTGGTGGAGACTTTAAAAGAGATGATTAAATGTAAAGGTTGGTGATGACGCATTAATCTTCTTTACAGCAAAGCCTTTCACACAAACACTCTGAACAGTTTTTACATCTGTATAATGTACTTTGTTTAAAGCTGTGCATATGGTCATGGGTTAGATAGAAATCCTTCATTCTCCTAAACTAGGCTACCTTTCCCCGCTGTCCACTAGAGGGGGCTGTCACCTTCTGTTTGCTCAGGAGCTCCCTCACCCAATTTTTCTTTGAACTATGGCCAATAATTCACTGTCACAAATGAATCCATTTATTTACCTATTTATATTACTTAGAGTTTGTTTTACAGAGTGCTAGTTCCATGTACTTATTTACACCATACTTGAGTTTTAAGCCATTTGTGCTTTTATTAAGCATTTTTAAATGATATTGTCTCTTTTTAGTGAGTAATCCAATTTTTACTCGCTTCAACTCTAGTAATTAGCATCAAGTTTTGGGATTAATTTCATTCGGTTGGTTCAGCTCCTAAAGTGCTTAGTGGTCATACCTCTCATTTTTGAGGTACAACAATTTATCTTTGAACAAAATGAAAAGCTTGGATTCAGTTTCCATAATTCGGTTCCCATTCAGACAGGTCCAAAATAAACATAGCAACATAAAAAAATTTAATAAACCAATAAAATCAGCCTTTATATGTTTTAGGAAATGGTTGTTCAAGGATCAATCACTAAACAGCCAATAAGGATGTATTTGAAGGTTATTAGTAGCTAGAAAATTAAATACTGGAGTGTCCTGCTATTAGCTCGCACAGCCATATGAGCACTCAACAGCATTTTTCCCCTGCTGCTGGATTCAATTACAAAATATTTGTTTAAGGCTCTATGTTTCTTTCATCTATAGCCAGATGGTACAGAAAGGCTCAACTGTAAACTTAGGACTACAGAAGAAGAAGTGGAGCATTGAGGACAGCGGGACCTGCTCGTGGAGCATGTTTCAAATGAGGAGGACGTTTTTTACTTTGTCCCAGTGACATTACCCAAGAGTTGCGTGATACGTCGACAGGCATATCTGGTGTTAAAATGAAAGAATGCAGGACAGGAGGATTTAACCCGCATGTTCTTTCTGGGTGTGCTGCTGCCAGAGGAGCTGAGGTTGCATTTGAAGCTTATGGCAACATTCAGCAGAACAGCAGCCAAAGCAGAGCCCCAGGCCAATAAAGCAGTACACGATGGAAAGCATAAAGCCCCAGGAGGGATTCTGCACAGACTCTGGGATGTTGCTGTGATGGCTGACCAGCAGGACTCTCATGCTGCTGTGTTCAGTAAAGGAGCATTTACCTTAAGCGATATGTTTCCTGCTTCATATAAAGCCACAATAAATGTTTAATTACTAGAGCTAGCTTACCTTCTTTATCTAGCTGGTTAGGTTAGCTAGTTAGCTAACTAAGTAGCAAGATTGCTCAAACTGCAAAAGCTTCATTAGATATATGCCATGAGTGTAAATTTACATTTTATAAACATTTAATTGCATAAATACTGAAGACACAGTGGCACTGCAGCCGAGACACAGGAGGTACAGACACCCACCCCCAAATAAAGTGGGGATAGTGCAATAAATTTCTCCATAGTTACATATTGTCTCATCTTGACAGTTTCTACTCTAGTTTTTTAAAGATACTTTAACCTTTACTGCAGTCCTAGTTTTACTGCAGTAACAAGAGAATGGTTTTGGCTTCCCCATTCACTCTCACTCTGTACAGCGATCTGTTCCAGCACATTCAGTGCTGCTTATCAGAGAACACTACAGTACTGTACACATAAGCTGCAGTGGCTCAATGATAGCACATTAAGGCAACTGATATATAATGAATGATAGATTATAGTTTATACCATTTTACAGTAAACAGTCTGGCCTGTGTGTAGTTGTGGTAGCAGTGTTGTTGGATTGTACTGATTGCATGTTTGCACAGATAATACAGAAAATGTCTTCTCTGTAAGGGAAGTAATGTTTGCCATCCTGGTAGCTGAGTGCTTAGTAATGGCTATCCTTTAGACGACAAAGGAATCAGCCCATGCCTGTGTAACAGGAGACACTGGAGAGCATCTGCTGATGTCTGTCACACATTGTAGTTTGAAAAGCATCCTGGCAGCCTATATAAAGAGTTCATTTAAATAGGAATACCTTAAAGGGGAATTCAGACTGTCTACATAATTCAGCAGTTAAGATTTAAACAATGTAATTCAAGGTGATTTAGATTTGGTTGATTGTACAGAAACTCACTAACTTTTGTTTTATTTTTATTATTGTTTTTTTTTACAAAAGTAGTGATGGGACCTAGGTGAAAAGGCCTGCGTGTATTTTTCTGCCTTCAAGGGGAAAACTCTTTTCATAAGCTTTTCCAAGATGTCTCAGATATCAGGCAATATGTTTATATTCTAACCTCATGTTGAGGAGAATTTAGAGGCATTAAACTTCTGAGATGTTCATTCCTATAACCACCAATGTGAACAATTTTTACTTTGTCTAGAAGCTTCTCTAGAACAGAGCGCTTCATATCAAATTACTCTGAATGCTTTTCTTCACTTTTACCTTTTAATTGCCATTTAGGATATTGAAAAACCTGTGAAATACCCTTTTAAAGTTTACTCATTGCTGACACAGATGCTTACTCACATCTGGTTTAAAATCCATGAAATACTATTGACCAATCAAAAGGGACACTCTAATTCAGCTATACTTGATCCTAAGCCTGCCATGGTCAACACCAAGCATAGGCTAGAGGGGGTATAAAGCCCCCCAGCATTGGGGTGTAGCGTATGTGAAACTGTGTTTCCTGCCAGATAGTATGTGTAGCCAAATTGGGCACTGCTGGTCAACTGTATTAATTCGATTGGAAGGTTTAGACCCCACCACATAACCCCATCACATAATGCATAAAAAAGCAACATAATATATGTTGATCAATGTATCATTTGTTACGTTGATCAATATATATTCCGGCAAAAAGTACCATTTGTTATGTTGATCAATATTATTATATAATATATAATATATTTCAGGCCAAAAGCTTGCCTCAAAGTAAACAGAACAGTGTCTTGCACATTAGACAGCATATTGTTTTTCATTTTGTAAAACGACTTTTTAAGGCATAGTTTTTAGAGTAATTATGCATGGAAGATGAGCATCCAGACTGTTCTCTGTCCTGGCTCCCAGATGGTGGAATGAACTTCCACTGGCTGTCCGAACACCAGACTCTCTCGCAGTCTTTCTTGTACTAGCTAGGAAACTTTCTCTGATAGAACACTAAGCACAGTTGTAAGCTGCTTTGGAGAAGAGTGTCTGCTAAATGATATAAATTGAAATGCAAATGTAAGTTTATATCTGGTTTCTGTCACAACCACTGTGAACAATTTTGACTCTGACTTTCTCTAGATCTGAGCATCTGAATGACTTTGTTTACATTTTCTCTGTTTTAATTATACAGTAATTTTGAACAATTGATGAAATTCCCCTTTAAAGGTGGTGGGATGCTGGCTGGAACACATCTGGTTCTGTCCTTTGCAATGAGGTGGCCTTCAAGCACATGCTGTATGTGGGCCAGGTTTGGGCCATAACAAATTTGGTATCTGATTATAGTGTTGGAGACCATCTAGTACCTTTTTAGGAAAAGTTGAAGTGATCTAATATTAACTAACATCAGTATCTGAATGCAACCAAATCCTCACAGTAATGTTCCAACATCTAGCCTTCTCAGAAGAGTACAGACTGTTACTGCAGCATACTATTATTATGCTTCATTTCAGCGGAAACTCTGAATAAGCAGACACTACAAACCGTGTGTGTGCTTAGAGATGTTTTTGTGTGTTATTGTTGTTTGGGTGCTCACTTAGACTGGACATGGGAAAGTCTTTTACTTCAGTGTTTCAGCTGCGAGAGGAGGGAGAAAACAGTGCTGCACCTGCACTGATAGTAAAGCAGTCTGAACAGAAAGAGCGTCTATCAATGTTCAAACATAGCACTTAACAAAGCTGTAGTTTAACCCATTCATGTCCAACACCTACATTTAATATAATGGGGAAAAATGGTACAGAATGTGTTCCGATTTGTCTAAAGTGACGATGCTTTGTATAATTATATAATATGAGTGTAGATTGAATGAACAGCTAACATAATTCATTTTATATGCTATTTTGGTATTACATGTCCTTTTCATACTTGCATTCTATACTCTGCATTGTTTGGTTGCAAGTGGTCCAGTCAGTGCCTAGACATCATCAAACTATCTACATGGGTTGCTGTGGTAGCACTATAGGCATCAGCACTCTTGTCAATCAGGATTCACCATTGTCATTTTTCTCATTGTGTGTGATGCAGTAGACACTCTGACATCTGATTTGAGTGTCCAGACCGAGATACGTCTGTAAAAAATGATTAAAATCATATTTTAAACCAACACTAAATGGTTTGGATCAAATTTGAAAACATTAACATTTCCATGTTTTTTTTTTCTGTCAAATCAATCTTTATATAAATCTGAATATACCAATAATCAGATATTGGCTTGCAGTTTAAACAATGCCTACAACATGGTTACTACAAGGTGATTATAGACCCACTTTAATTCTCAAATCAGATTTTTGAGTTGTTTTGAGTTGACTGTTCACACTTGTGATTAGATCAGATTTGTATATCCAGACATCGCCAACCTATCTTCATTGGTTGCTGTCATGGCTATGGAGGTGTCTGTAATTCCATAGCAATTCTCAGCATTTCCATCACTCTGGATTTGACATTGACGAAGCAGAAGAGACTTTGTTATTTTCTTTTGTTTGACTCTGAATTGCAAACATTGGATTTTATGAGGATTTTTGCTGTCCATACTTTTTTAAATCAATATGTATATGGGAAAAATCAGAATTGGGCTGGCAGTCTGAACAAGGTCCAACTTCCTCAGATTTGGATTGTGTTAGCAGCATTTCCCAATGGCACTATTATATTTTTTTAAAAGTAAAATGCTAACATTTTCCAGTATAAAATGGGAGGTCCCTAGCCCCAGGAACTGTTTAACATAGAATAACAAAAAGCTGAAAATAATCAATTTGCCATAATTTTTGGTAATATTTTGTTTATTATGTACTACGCCAAATACAACAGATAAACAGTAGCTGTGCATTAAATATGTATGAATGTGTTCACTGTAGAGGATGTGTTAACTTATTTGCACTTGGTGGCGCCTGGCCAGACCACTGTATAGATTAGATAGGAATAGTATTAACAGGTTCAGCCACTTTTAGAAGGTGTCCCAAACAAGCTTTCAGAAACTTTTGTAGCATGATAACGCTTTGAAAACGCTTTTACAACGGTATTAAAACATGTAAAAAAGAAGAGCGAGAGAAACAGAGCGAGAGACACACAGGCAGTCACGCGGTTCATTCAGGGCGTAGCTAACCAGTTAGGACCAGTATGATGCAGTACAGGATTTTATTTATTTAATTTTCATTTATTTATTTATTTGTTGCCAAATAAGGCGTTGGGCGGTGACGTGTGACGTCATGGCATGGGGAAAAAAAGGAACATCCGCCTCCGCGAGAGCGCGTTCAGCTTCGTAAGAGCCGAGAGACGTTCATACAAAGCGGGATTTATTTTACTGCTGTAGACCGTATTTATCAGGTTAAGAAGATAGTTTGTGATATTTTTGTTGCTAGTTCTTTTTGACTTCTGTCCGAGTTTCGAGCTTTTGGGGAAAAAAAAACTAATTTTAATTTTAAATTTGGTCCCGCGCGCGGCTTATTCTAAGCGGCTTCGCGGGTTCCAAGCAGGAAACACCGAGTACCTCACAAAATCGTCAACTATCATCTCTTAACGTGGTAAGTACCGCCATAAATATTTCAAAAGTGTTTTTATACGTATTTTTTTTCCGCTCGTGACTGGACACTTGAACAATGTGAAGTTACTCAACCGATTCGGCCGCGCCGCGTTGGCGCGAGCATGATTAGCTTTAGCTCCGCTAGCGGCTTTAACAGACATGGGTGGCAAAATAATTGCTCTAGTTTCAGTTATTTCCCTTCAGAAACACAAATTGGACTCTTTTCCTTCATTCAAAACATTTTTAGTGTTTTGATGCCTTGTGACAATGTATTTGATATTTGTTAGCATAGCCTAATGCTAAGCGCCAAATGTTGAATGAATCGGTGTCATTAACGGCACGTGTAGCGCGTAAAAGGAACCGGCCGGTGTCCCGCGTAGCTTTAGTTCCAAATTATCAGCACTGATCTTACAAAGTACAATGTTCCCAACGCTGGCATTGTTCAGCTGGGTTCGATTCAACGCTTTCTATAGTCGACGTTGCCCCGAAGGAGCTTTCCAGAAATGCAGGAGGACCTTATTCCAATAAGCAATCCAAGGTCGACAGTGTCAGGTAAAACTAAGGACGTGAGAGAACCTCTGAGAGGAACCAACACTTAGAAGGGAAAACCTCTGTAGAAACACGAGGAAGACCCTCTGAGAGAAGAACCAACACTCAAAAAGGAGCGAGAAGCGCTGTACGAACATGAGTATGAACCACTGAGAGAAGCCAAGACTCACAAAAGAGAAACCCTGTAAGAACACGAGGAAGAACCTCTGCAAATCTCAAATAGGGAAAGAATGGGATCGTTTGAACCCAAATCTTTTATTTTACACAAACATCTCCAGAAAAATGCATATGTTACTAGTGTAAGGTAAGGTGATCATGAAGTCAGTGTTCATAATATGGCTTGACATTGTCTTGATTAAATTTTTCAAATAGGAAACAAATGCTATCTATAATATATTTTTTAAACATAACATGACTAATATTTGGAGATTTGCTTTTTTGCGTGGTGTGATGAGGAAGGCACGTTTCTAAATTTGATAAATAATCATCGACACACTCATTGTAAAGATTCTTTAAGATTAAAACAAGTGCTTGAAAATGTGCCGTACGTTATCAAACCAATATCTAAGACTTTACCATAACACAGTGGAGTTTTGCTATTCGTGCTGGTTTCTTAGCAGCGTAGAAACAATAAACAAAAGCTGATCTTTATGGGGCCCTGATCTAACTTGTTAGCCACAAGCTAGCGCATTAGCTTCAAGCTAACATGCTTGCCACAATACTGTAAATTGCTACAATCTGCAAAATCAAGACAGTCACAATCACAGAGTAATAAGTAATATAAAACGTACAAAATGTTATTTAGTTACCGAGTACACGAAGTAACGAAGTAGTGTACTGTTCTAATGTACACAAGAGGAACAAACACTGAGAGGAAACATGACTCAAATGGCAAACACATCCTCATCTGGGCTGTGCCACAGAGTGCAATACTATATGTAAGCTGATTAAAATAGTGCTTTTATGTTGTAAATCTCTGTTATAAGGTAGTAATTGATGTTAAAGACTGATAGCTAATCATTTTAGATGTGTAAATGATTAATATGACGTCAAGGCAAGTTTAGAGACCGTACAATATATGTTTTGGTGCCCTTAGTGCTCTGACGCACCTGCTTCTACTCATTAGCTTTTCCCAAACCCTTCATGAGGTTTAAATGGTGATGCTAGAGTCAGAAAATGCAATGATGTCGGACTGTAGCGTCAGGCCTGGCAAATTCAGTCATGATTTGTTGGATTATTGATTTAATTATTGTTAATGGTAGAGTACCTCATCTCAGTATGCCTGTGTGCAGTGTGAGAATGAGCCTAAATTAGGCTGATGCAAGGGGATTTAGCTGCTAAAGCTTAGCTGATGTTACATCTTGTAATTAAGTAGAGCTGTAAGCTGGTAAAACTGGTCATTCAGTAGTTCATGTGGTTTTTGACAGTGCTATTTAATCATTAAGTAGTACATTTAAACCTGAGTGGCCTAATTCTTTCTCATGGCAGATTTGTCAAAGTGTGATAAATGTCTTGTTGCTGCGAGAAATGCCCAAAGGTACAAGCAGGTACTGATATTCAGCAGTCAATATATAAAGTTATTCAGTGCTACAAAGTCAGTTGGGATGAACTAGTTGAACTAGGGCAGTCTGCATAATGATCTGCCTTTGAATTAGCAGTCATATGACGTGTTTTTGGAAAGGGCAGGGAGCCAGGCATAATTAAACTGGGAAAACAACTGTAAAAACTAATTTTTTCTAGAGCCATTTTGCACCTACAACGTTTTTATTGTTTATATTAAAGTTAAAATTAAGGGTTAAATCAATATTTGTTTCGTAATTTAAGTGTTATATGCTATCTAAAAGGTGCTGCTCTAATCTCTGTCCAGCTTGTGAAAACCAAGCTGCCAAAACATCCTGTTTTGAATCATTGCTTTTGTAATGTAACAAAAACCACTGTATTCACTTACAGCTAGTGTCCTAGACAGAAACGGGCTTTTGCCAATTTATATAAAAGTGACAATTGGCTGTTTAGTTGTGGTTTTAAGAGAAGTTAGAAAAAATAAATTATGAATTTTACATAAAACCACACGTTATAAGTGGACCTTAGGGGGAGGCCACAATAACATGCATGAAAGATTGAGGGTATGAACCTGTTAACATCTATTGCTAAATATGGTGGTGGCCCTATTCCTGTTTCTTTTTAGGCTTTGTGTTCTGTAACCCAGAGCTATTATCTGAAAGAGTATCTGAAATTATCTAATTATACTAATTTTTGGTTTGCAAGTTAGGCTAGCGATAGGCATATTGGTAAATTGTTTACTGTGTAACAAGATGTATGAGTGGAATGTCACATGATAAGGAGTGAATGTTCAGGCACAGGGTAGTAGTAGCAAGTTGCCTAAATGTTCTGGCCATACTATGGCTTTTGCTTGACTCATTTTGCTTAGTGTTAGAATTTCTGTTTGAACTTTGAACCGTAGAGCTTCTGTTGCTCAATTTTTTTTTTTTTTGGTACGGCTGCTCCTGTGGAACATGCACGCAGTTGTGTCAGACATAAGATTGTAATCAGCCTCAGGCCAGAGATTGGGAAACTAAATGTAGCAATGCTCCTTATTACAAAGTGAAACATGGTTTCTTTGTAACAGTCTTTTGTAAGCAAGTTCAAGTTTTTGTGGCTTAGACCAAGGTAAAATACTGATCCTGCCATTGTGTATTTTGGATTCTCTTTTCTTTTAAGCCAAAATTGGGTAAAACATGTCCTGTTACATGGTTCATAGAAGTTTGATAATTGAGTCTTGAGAACTTGTGTATTTGTATGTTTGAGTTGTTACTCATGGGTAAACTGTTATGTAACATGGGGAACCTTCCCTGTTTTTTCCTCTTTCTCTCCTTTTCAGGAATGAGCTTCCATTCACCCATCCTGTCTGTTGCACAATGGATGTCCGTTCCGTCTGCCTAATCGCTCAAACTAAAACACATTGTAGCAAAACTAGTCTATTCAGAGGATAGCAATAGCCCCCTCACTCCACCCTCTCCCTCAGCATTACACATCAGTTTAAAACACAGTGCAGATTCTTCTGCTAGTGTCTGGATTGCTTTAAATTGCTGTTTTAGCCGAGGGTGAAGGTAGGTAGGTTTGGGGCATAAAAAAATCAATCAAAAATATAGAAACACTAGTACCTCAGTTATTTAAGCAATTCTAGTCTGCTGCTTGATATAAGGGCTTAACTAGATTTTGAAGTAGTTCCTGTTAAGATTGTGAAGTGTATATTTAATTATTATTTAAAACTTGAAAGAAGAAAAAAACTATTGCACACAATGGTGTCGACAACTTTGGCTACGGTGACACTGGTGAGCACTCTGGGGCTGGCCACCCAGATGCCACTGACCGACTACATGTGGCTACTGATAGTCGGTTTTGTTATAGCTTTCATCCTGGCCTTTTCTGTGGGCGCCAATGATGTCGCCAACTCTTTTGGCACTGCAGTGGGCTCTGGAGTAGTCACCCTGAAAGTAGCCTGCGTTCTTGCTACTGTATTTGAGACGCTGGGCTCTGTGCTGCTTGGAGCCAAGGTCAGCGAGACGATACGCAAAGGAATCATCGACGTCAACATGTACAACGGCTCGGAGCATGTTCTGATGGCTGGCTCGGTCAGCGCCATGGTTGGTGAGTAGCCTGTGATCAGTAGTAATAGTACATTGTTTACTGAAGCTTTACAGAGCACCAAAATCATAGGCTGAAAGTGCAGTAAAAGATTATTACAAAGGTAAACCTAAAGAGGGCAGAATACATTTAATATATAAATGTGATGTAGTATTTGTCATGTTTGTTGGTGGCTTGCGTGCCCCGCTTGTTTTCTTGGGTTGTAATGTTTTGCATCACTTTCAGGCTCTGCTGTGTGGCAGTTAGCGGCTTCTTTCCTGAAGCTGCCCATTTCTGGGACACACTGCATTGTGGGAGCCACCATTGGCTATTCATTGGTGGCAAAAGGTCAACAGGGAGTCAGATGGATGGAGCTTCTCCGAATTGGTGAGTCTGCTGAGTCAATAAAGAAAAAAAGTACCACATATTGTATGATGCCTTATTTTCTAGATACTGCCCGTCTGTGGTAGTGTGGCATGGATTTCCTGTTGCCGTCTTTTTGAATTAAGGTACTAGGACTATTTCAGTGTCTTAACCTCTGTGCCGTAAATTTTTTGTTCTTTTTTTCCCCCCTCCAGTTGCCTCTTGGTTCCTTTCTCCTCTTCTCTCTGGCTTGATGTCTGCTGTTCTCTTCTACTTTGTCCGCATGTTTATCTTGCAGAAGGTAAGGACAGGAAGCATCATATCTTTCCCTACTTTATCTTTTAATGAGTCATGCCGAGCCATTGAATAAGCATAATGGTGGAGACGCTACAAGGTCATTCTAGCCAGAAAGAAAGCAGTCCCTTTCTCTTGGGCAATAACAAGCCCTCTTTTCTCTTTTTGTCAGTGTCTTAGTGTAATGCAAGGATTACACCAACAAACCCTCAGTTTAAACCATCCATCTGAACCTGATATGATAATGGGTGAGCGTTGTCCTTATTGTAGTTACAAGTGTTTGGTTTCTAAGTGTTTTCTTTTTTTTGTTTCTGTAGAAGGATCCGGTACCCAACGGCTTGAAAGCCTTGCCTGTCTTCTATGCTGTTACTATGGGAATCAACCTGTTCTCCATCATGTATACTGGTGCCCCGAGTGAGTATCATTCTCCTTTAGTCTTGCCTTGCACACCTAAGCAGCCTGTGTTGGTAAATAACCCATTTCCCATAACCCGATGCCCACTTCAGGTCAGACTGTGAAACCAGGCTATTAAGTGTTAAGAGAGTAAATGGTGTCTAACCAGATGGACTTGTCTGTATTTTTGACCTCTGTATCAGCCTTTTCTGCCCTTCTTGAACACAGAGGAAAGAAAATAAACAGTGGAGTAGAGTTGTCGTCCATCAAACAGAATCTTCATTCCTCAGTTCAGTAGTAGCTGTGTTTAAGCACCACTTTTTTGAGTGCTGCTGGCTGTGCATATATGGGTCTTTCTTTTTTTTTTTTTTTTTTTTTTTGAATTGCACAATGGAACCCTATTAAATGAGCACTTTTTTTGCTCCTTTTTGTTTTCTTCTACCTACAGGGCTCAGCAATTCAAGAAGTCACCTGGCCTGGGCCATATATGAAGGCTACAGGCCAGAGATACGCACGTAGGAGGGTGTACATGTATGCACTCTCAGTAGGCACGGAAAGGTGCATCATGCACATGTGCACATAGAATATCAAACATCATTAGGCTCACATGCACTCACAATGCCAAGGCTGTTAAACTCAGGTTATGGTAGGCTACACTTGACTTCAGAGAGACAAATCTATCCACACACACACACACACACACACACACACACATTGCTTAATTAGTTTGACAAACCAAATGTCTTCAGGTGGATCTAAAGTATGATGTTAGTTTTACAGATGCATAAGTAGTAGTCCTTCAGACATTTTGATGTCATTCTGTCATTAAACACCAAGCCAAAATGGCCTGCTTCATTACATGTTAGCCACAGTAAGGAGCTGACAAAGAAATAGTGTTAGTCCATCTTGTATTGAAATAAGTCTTCCACAAAGACACACACACGCACATTCTTCTCCAGACTTGTATGGAGCTTGGAGGCTCTGGCCCACATAGTTCCCAATAATGAAACCAGATTAACGTGAGGATTAGCCCTGTGCTTTGGCTACACTCTGACTTCGCCATTTCATCTGCTTTGGGATTAGTTTCAGAAGCAGTAGAGCAGAGCAGTTGACGGATCTCCTATGGCCCCTCCTTCCTCCTCCTTCTCCTTCTCCTCCGCCTCCTCCACAAATGGCCTCCAGGCACAGTTCACTTGGGTGCAGCCTAATTATTCTAAGAACAGTGCTCCTCACTCCCACACCTTGAGGGCTACAGCAGGGCATTGGTTAGTTAAGGCCTGCCCAGAAACGTCTGCTGCCCTGCAATTTTGTTATGCCCATAGTCTACTATATTAGATTAGCTAGACATAGTGTCCTTTCAAAGTAGCTTTAAAGGAGCAGCAAAGTGGACAAAAGTATGGACAGAGTTATAATAGCCCTCTAGCCCTAGTTTAAAACTAATAAAGCACATTTCGGAAACCAAAGCATCTTGGATGATCAGCTGCATTCGGGTGAGGGGGCAAGTTAGGTTTATTGCCAAACCATTACTTTAAATGGAGTTCTAGGAAGAGGGTTAGGCACCTCTGTTTTGCTTGTCAAAATTGAATGTAGTTCTTCAGTTAACTGTGAACATTTAGACGGCTCTTTTGTTATTTAGAATAACAAAATGTAAGCCGCAGTCTCACAATGTTTTGCCATTTGCATTGCTTGCAAAACAGTTGGGACTTAGACCCGTCTTGAAAATGAAAGGGTTGGTGCAGTTGGTAAGCTAGTTTAATAACTGTAGAGAGTAAAATGTAACCGTACAAGATAATTATATACTTGTAGCATAGGGCTACACACTGATCAGTACAATAACTGGTGTAATTGGCCACAGTAGGCTTGAATATGCAGTTAACATATTATATATTATGATATAGAGCTAGCATTATAGTTAAAAGGATAACTTGCCTAGTATTAAGTAGGAAAATGACAAAAAAAAAATAAATAAATAAAAAAAAAAATTGAAATTGTTTGAAATTTGTGTTGATTCTATGTAGGGTTGAACACATGGAGCAATTTCTTTGAAATAATGTCATTTTGTTAGATGCAGTACTAATGTGACTGGATCTTTAAAATCAGTAAAAATCCTGAATTGCCATGTAGATCTTTGTGAAAGCCCTGCAGTTAACACAAAGAGAATGGTGGTCTATTTAATCTAATTATCTAACTTGTAGAACATGATGAAGTTGGTAAAGGTTCAGTGCAAATACATGCCCAGGCAGTAGGAGTTAGTGGTAGCTTTACTGGGAGCCAGTTGTTGTCATTTAACTGCTGTTTTCGAGCTTAGAATGGTTACACAGTCAGAGCCTATAAAAACTCGATTCATAAGCAGGCAGTGTTTCCTCACTGTGGTGAGACTGTCCCATTTCTCAGAGCTCCACTCCCTGTTCTGAGTCTGGGTTTATTTTAATAAGCTTGTCTGGTATCATACAAGACTAGTGTGGTAAGGTACATTATGAAGACCTCAGGCAGAAAGATTTGACCTAGTCAGCTATAGAGAGGCATGTAAAGGCAAGTGACCCCATGTAGGATACAGTTACTAAAGCCCCTCTTGGCCTTTACTGCTACTCAACACATGTGTAAATCATGTGAACCCTTCCAGAAATACCGCAGACCCATTTTTGTGTATAGGTAAGCAGTTACTTACTCCTGCTGCCTGGAAAGCTCTCCCCATGCACAGTATCCATTCTTTTATCAGGTGAATGGATCCTTAGTGATTAAGACAGAACAAGCACATTAGTTTCTTTGCCTTATGTATTTATATTATACTTTTGTATTTATATGTATTGTTTTGTTATTAAACCTGTTATACTTTTATAAATCTTAACACAGTGCAGGTTTTTCCCAACTTAGTATGTTAGCATGTGTTATTATGTGTTAGTATGTGTTAGCATTTTAAAGTGTGGTTCTTCTTAAAAAACAAAAAAAAACCCACCCCCATGTCACAGTCTTGGCAGTTGTACTTTAGCTGGAATGGAAATTTTCTGATCCAATTTCCCCTTTGGAACGCCAGGGTACCATGGGCAATCTGAGCTCTAAAGTAAACTAAAAAAAAAAAAAAGAGGCGACTGACCTTATGGTCTGCTAGCATGTCTTGTTAGTTTAGTGACAGCAAACTTGTATCAAAGTTTTGTGCCCAAGTTCTGGATCCGTATCATGACAATCAAAATAAAAGCAATATCGGCCATCCTGACATGTAAATTTCAGTTATGACAGTCCACAAGGTTATGCAGGAAAGCTGAAGGTGTAACCTTGAGATAATAAGCACAACTCTTAGGTAACTGTGTTTGTTTGGTAACCCTACTTTGGAAACCAAACTTGCATTACAAGAGGCCTTGTAATAAAATGTCAAAAAATCTGTAATAATTAACCATAATAGCTGCTGTTGATTTGGCATGGAACTATTTGATTGGTTTAATAGGTAAATTATTACTTCCTATTTAGATGCCAAACCACACCGTACTCTGGACATACTTAATTAGGTTGGAAATAAATGTTCATTTATCTCCTTGAGTTATAAATGTTCACACGAACACACGTCCCTGAAATCATGCAGTGCAAATATGTTTTCAAAGACATGTGATACAGACTATAACTACTGGGCCAACATTACTGCCCTTACCGCCCTTACCGCCCTAAATCATAAAACGGTCATCAAATTGTCACTGCAATGAAGAATGGCACGGCACTGTCTGGAAAAACAACCCCTGTTATTGTGTAATGTAGACCATGGGTTAGTGGGGGTTTGTAGAGTTGTTTAGGCCCAGGAAGTGGAATTTAAGTTGGACTGCAATCCTCCCTCATTCATTCATGTATCCCACTGTGTGCCTGTGGTCTGGCTGCACAACTTTTGTTTGGGGACTGTTTGTGCAGAGGTGTTGCATAGGTCCAATCAGTACGTGCCTTCTGGACAAAACCCACAGTAAACACCAAAGCCTGACCCACATTCTGTTTTGCCAATAAAGCTGACTGATATTAAGATCCACTTGATTTATCTGGCTATGAAAATGTGGCTGGTAAAGGACTTATCTAAGAAATATGCGGTAAATCACTTTAGTCTAATCGATATGTATGATGCTAGGTGTTCAGTTGTATACCTTAACATTTCAATTGTAATTGTCAAAATTCAAGACATGAAATTTAATTCAAGGACAAGATTTGTATGTAGAGAGACATGAGAATTAACCATGAAATAAACTACCAGAAGTGCTAAAAACTGGGAAAATGAGAAACTCTGTCTTGTACACTGCAGTCTATACTGTTTAGTTCCTGAAATACAATAATTGACTAATGTCTGTCTGTAAAGCAGGTGTTTTAATTGGGTATTTTAATATTAGTTGAGCTGTAATAAATACCTACAGCGAACTCCTTTTCACACGTCTGTCTGTGGAAGTACAGATGATCCAGCCTAACAAATGGCCCTTTTAAAACTGCCCTTTTTAGCACTACTCTTATTTTTGGGCAACCACTCTTGCCCCTCCGGTCTAGACCACTTTCCACTCGCCACACCTGTCTAGTTCTTTCCAGTGGGTACTGAGTCATGCCTGTTAAAAGGGAGGGGAAAGCAAAGCATGCTAACCTCTTCCTGTCCTCCACAAAAAAAAGAGAAAAAATGCGTCACACCCCCCTACTAATCTTCTACCTCCCAAGAGGAGTTGTGCAGGAATTGCATAACTGGAGGCTGTCGCAGCAGTGTGGCATGCACACGCACTGCAGTGTGCTGCAGGAGCATGAGAGTGCAGGAGTGAGTCAGCGCAGGAATAAACTGGCTCTCTCTGCCCTTCTGCCTACTCCGCTTCCACCCCTAGCAGTTGCCCGTTCCCCAGAGTTTACTGATTGACCATAATGTATTCTATTCTTTATTGTATGCGGTTTCATCATCTTTCCTTATTTCTCTTTCTTGTATTTTTTTTTTTTATTTGATTCTACTATGCATTCTGCACTTTCTTTCATTATTTTTATATTTATTTATTCCTTTGGCTCTTTGACACTTTATTTCCTCTTCATTTAGATCTTTTTATTGTCTTTTACACTTGGCTTTTTTTTCTTTCTTTCTTTCTTTCTTTCTAGTCCTGAATATTTTCCACCTCTTCTTTCCTTCATTCCTCCTCCACCCCCACCACACCCCCCACCCCACTACTTTGCTGACTTGTATTTTCTGTCAACACGTTGTGGTGTTGGTGGTTGTGGTCTTGTGGGAGTCTGTCTGTAATGGCCATCTTCTGTGCCAGTATTCATCCCTCAGTATGCTGGTCACATTTCCCTTCCACATTTTCTGCAGTCTTGGCACTGAACTGATCTTACGGGCGGTCACGCTATCACTATCACACCCCCCGCCCCCCCTTGTGCCTCTCTTTTTTTTTTTTTTCTTTTTTTTTTTAAATAAATCCTCTCCTGGTTACTTGGAAGTAGAAAGAAGGGGCTTACAGGGAACTGTGACCCTGCGGAAGCCTTTTAAGGCATTTGTCCTTGGTGCACATCTGTGACTGTGGCCAATCGTGTGCATAGCAGTGTTGCGTTTCCACGCTGTTCACATTTTCCCGTCACCCCAGCTGTTACGTAAACACCCAGACCAGACGTGTGCCTGCATTCCGTACCTTACTGATACATTTGCCACTTGGTTGTGGATGTTTCTGTGCTCAGATTTTTGTATTACACTGGTAATTTGACTTTCCTTTCTGAATTATTAAGGGCTGTCAGCCTATTGCAGTAGAATACATTAATAGTTGTAAAAAGTAGTATCCTTTACTAACCAGTAATGCAATTAAGCAATGAAAATGTTTGTAAATCAATTTTTAAGCAATGAAAAAATCTAGTAATCAAATTTAGTCAAATATTACTGAACCCCCAGTTTTTAGTTTGTTGCTAAATCTGGTATTATTTTTTTTTTGTGATTTTCATTTTTCCATTTCTTTCTTGAAACTTTCCCACAGTCCAATTGTTTGTCTGGTCCACCATTACTAACAATCACTTTAATCACAAGTACGTTATTTATTCCTGCCCATTCCTTGTGCCAGATGGGTTCTGTAATGGTAGCGCATGCTGCCTCTTGTCTCAAAACCGCCTTTCCTCTCTTCCCCCTGGTTTCTGTCCGTATTTCCTGTCTCTGCCCCCTCTCCTGTGGACGCTGGGTCTACAGTGCTGGGATTTGATAAACTACCGTGGTGGGGAGTCCTCCTCATCTCCATCGGATGCGCAATCATCACTGGCATCATTGTCTGGTTCGCCGTTTGCCCCTGCCTTAAGAAAAAGATTGAACGTAAGTAGCTGATTTTTGAATACATTACATATATATATATATATATATATATATATATATATATATATATATATATATATATATATATATATATATATATATATATATATATATATATAAAAATAAATTGACCATTTAAATGTTATGTTAGGTGGGTTGTTTTTATGAGTCTGTTCTTGTATCAATACAGTTGCTTTTGTCAGTTATTGTACTTGCTCTTATCATTTTCAGGTTGGTGCTAGTCTAGTACTCTCTGGCTAGCAAGTGCCAAAGGTTAAGGATAATGCTTTGTGAATCTAAATTATATTATGATGTATACTGTCTGCCAGACTGATTAAGTTACGATGAGTCACAGTTTCCATTAACTGATTAACAGTCGTTGGTGTTTATAACGTATAATTTATCACCTTCCATAACTTTAAGGTGCCCAGATGCCCTGAAGTGACTGACAGAATGCGGAAAGACAGTGGCAAATCCCTTTCAGTTAAACTAGTTCTGAACACTTAAAGCTCTTTGACTGTTGCCTGTTGGAAATGACATGCCAGTATGTCTGCTGTCCTGACCTGTTGTCCCAATGCAGCCAAGTCACATGGCAGTTCTAAAACCCTGGATTAAAACTTATTGCATTACAAAGACATTGGTTGCTTTGATCTTAAAGCAGCGTCTCTATTAGATTAAGGGGAGATTATGTGCACAGGTGTTGGAATGTATAGCTCTTTGCGTTTGTTAATGATCCATCTGGGTAGTCTTTCTAGGACAGTGGAAGCGACAGGCTAGCGATGTAATTGGGTCAGAATTTTGCAGTAATTGGTCTTTGCCTTTTGGACTAGATCGTTTGTGTTGTCTGTCACTGTGGATTGTAGGGATAATCCCATAATTATACATATTATTTCAAAAATGAACTTTTAAAATGGGACAAACAATGTACTTAACCGAGCAGTAACCAAAATGAAGTTTTGTCAAAATAATTTTGACAGATAAACACAATTTACTCAAGTGTATCTAAAGTGTGCTAGCTGCATATTTAATATAAAGGGATTCTTACTTGACATTTTAATGTATATAGAAGATGCTAGATGCATTGTCTAATTGTTTGTTAGTTTATGGAGATGGTAAAATGTTGCTGTGGTCATCCCCCCCCCCATGGTCATGTAACAGTGACAACCCTACCAACTATTTGACATTGACCTAATCATGTGGGTCCAGGATGATGGCCACAGGTTATGTCAGCTAGTTCATCTGGCCTTGAAAATGGGTTAAGATGACACTAAAAGTAAACACCCCATAATGCACTCTGTTGGACGGTCAGAGTCACTTGTAAAGCGTGCCACAGTGAAATTTGATCTGGATACTAATCTTACTTTAATATGAAGTTTAGATGTTGTATCATGTTACTTTTGTACTGTACCACTACAGTGCAAATGGTTAATGTTCTTTGGCAAGATTTCATTTTGACTGAACAATTTCAGTTTTCCTGTTCTGATGCTAGCCTTATTTGGAGGTAAAAAGATTCAGCTGAAAAAAATATTGAATATTAAATAAAACATGCATGTATAAAAGAGTTTTCTATTGCGGTTACAGTATTATTAGCAGTTTAAGAAACATGTGCAATCCTGTTGCTTTCCAGCGCCAGATTTCAGTGCCAGAGCCGTATTGGTGTCATCTGTCCTTGCAGCGCACCCATGATAACTCCTATTCTTAAGCTTATCTTTAATTTAGTCCAAAGTGTACACATCCCCTGTGAAAGACCTTGCTGACATCACTAAAGGCATTTGTGTTCTAGTACCCCACCACCCACCCCCATCTTTGGATGCCAGCATGTTTAAACATGTGTGGTAATTCTTCTTTCCTCCTTGCCTTCCCTCTCCATCTTTCCTAGGTGAGGTTAAGTCTTCAAGCCCTTCAGAGAGCCCCCTAATGGAGAAGAGGGAGGTGGTGGAAGCACACTGTCCCATCCTCAAACCAGTTCCTGAGGAGCCCATGTCCGCATTGGCCTCAAATAACCCCCAACCAGCGCCTCCTCCTGAGGAACGCAGGGTCACCTTTGATATCGGGGACTCAGATGATGCTGAAACAAGAGAGACAGAAACTTGCAACAGTAATGGTAAGTCTTTAGGGACAAGGAATCATTTAGTATTAATTAAAAATTTGGTTCTGTGAAGAAAAGAAAGTTGTGTATATGTTTATGGGTGGAAGAAAAATGTTTAATCTTTTTTTAAAAAGAAAATGTATTCATTTTTACCAGCTCCGAAGGCTGCACACGTTCATTTCAACTCTGGGCCAACACACATACCCAGCAATGGCTACAGTCAGTACCACACAGTCCACAAAGATTCTGGCCTCTACAAAGACCTGCTCCACAAACTGCATCTGGCCAAGGTCGGTGACTGCATGGGTGAGGGTGGAGACCGGCCCATCCGCCGGAATAACAGCTACACCTCCTACACTATGGCTATCATTGGCCTGCATGGTGAGATCAAACCCAGAGATTCTGACTTCCGAGCATGTGAAGAGGTAGACAAGGACAAAGCAGGCGTGCAGGAAAGGAAGCGGATTCGCATGGACAGCTACACAAGCTACTGTAATGCTGTGGCTGAGCATGGCACCCCTGATGGCCTTGGAGAGGGAGAGGTAACTCTGGAGGTGGGGGAGGAGGACCGAGAGAGCAGCCGAAGCTCACTGGAAGAGGACAGAGCTGAGGCAGATAAGCCAGAGGTTTCCATTCTATTCCAGTTCCTTCAGATCCTCACTGCTTGCTTTGGATCCTTCGCTCATGGTGGAAACGACGTCAGGTACGATGCAGAGAGCAGGACAGTTTAATCACTTTTTATCACAGTATTATTGGTGGTGGTGGTGGTGGTAGTCATATGTGTAACATGCTACCAAAGAAAATCCCTTTTCAGTAACCTAGTATACTTGCAATAGTTGAGAATACAAAAAGTAACAAAGTTCTAAATTACACTACAAGGCTTTATTGTTACTGTTTTGTTGTTACTTTTATTGTTGGAGCTTCTTTGTTTGAGTAGACACAATATTCCATCTATTTCTAACAAAGTCATCCATGAGTAGTTGTTTGTTCCTATTCATAAAAGCAGAAATTGTTCAGAGTAACAGAATGTCCTCAAGGGAAATGGCGTTTGCTAACCTGTTTGGATGGCTGACTGTGATCTGGCTTTAAAGGTCTTTCATACTCTTAAGGAAGCAAAGAACATTTCGCAGCTCTGACTCCCCTTCTGCATCCTTCCTGCAGTAACGCAATTGGCCCACTAGTGGCGTTGTGGTTGGTCTATCAGAGTGGATCTGTGGAATCTAATGCTCCGACTCCTATCTGGCTGCTGTTGTATGGAGGAGTGGGTATCTGTGCTGGGCTTTGGGTATGGGGCCGCAGAGTCATCCAGACCATGGGCAAGGACCTGACCCCCATTACTCCATCTAGGTATGTATGTGCCTCGTCATTGCTCCTTTAACTTTGCACTGGTTTTATCCCACCTACTTGCACCAAGGTAAACCTTACATTTCAGTTGACCTAGTAGGTTTGAAGAGTGGATTGCACAGGGTATTTAAACAGTTTAATGGAATTTTCAGACCATGGGTAGAACACGCGTCCACTTTAAAGAGAACTACATGAGAAATGAAATAATAATGATTATCACTTCTCACGAAAGTGACCGTTTACTCATACGTTATTGCTTGCCCTCAGGATTGCCTGTTTTTATAAAAAGTTTAAGGTTTAATCTCAAACTTGTTTTTGGTATTTAACACTGTAATGTCACATGGTTTAACACTGTAGCAGCAACTTTTAACTATTTCGCCATCACTTTCATCATCCACTCCCTGCGTCACTAATCATGTTTTGCCCCTTTTTTTGCAATGTTCAAAATGAGATTTTTTTTTTTTAAATTATTATTTTTTTAAGCTTTTCCTTCATACCACTTTTCATGTGTAGGTAAAATTTGTGGTGCTGCTCAGGCACTCTGTAATGGAGTGCCTGAGAATTAGACAGTGTACTGGATGAAATGAGATTGCCCACAGAAGGTTTATTACAGGAAGCTCTGTCTTCCAATAAATTGCGTTTGTCTTGGTAAAGGTACAAGTAGATGGGGGCAGGCTGCATATGCTCTCTTCAGGGTAATATTTCAAACTGATACACTGTTTTAATTAATAATGGTACTCAAATTGTCAAATGTCATCAGTGATATCAAATAATTTTGAGATATTCCGTTTGGCTTACAGCTTCAGGTTTACAGGAATATCACAGTTGAAGAAAACAGGAGCCTGTTATTGCATGACTAGAAACAACTGCCTGAGGGCATTACGATTGCAGCTGAGTGGAAAGACTGGTCTACTAGAACTTTTACCAAACTCACTGTTGTTGTGTTGTGTATTGTTTTTTTAACAGTGGGTTCAGCATTGAGTTGGCCTCTGCAGTTACTGTGGTGGTTGCCTCCAACATCGGTCTTCCTGTCTCCACCACCCACTGCAAGGTGAGCAAAGGGACAAGGCCCCACACTATGCAAAACTGAGCTAAGGCTGATGCAAAGCAGGCCAATGGCAGGACCTATTTGAATGGGGTGGATAACTAACGATTAGTTGGATAAAATAGTAGGCAAACTGGGAATTATTTCTCCTCCTCTAGTGGTAATTTGCATTGTTGTAATCATCACTGTTTCACTGTTTATTCTACCTAATCACTCCAGCATGACTTAGTAAGTTTAAGACAAATGATGGTCTAATTGCCCTGTGTCTTCTCTTAGGTGGGTTCTGTGGTGGCTGTTGGCTGGATGCGTTCCCGGAAGGCTGTGGATTGGCGCCTGTTCAGAAACATCTTCATGGCCTGGTTTGTGACAGTGCCCATCTCCGGCCTCATCAGTGCTGCCATCATGGCTCTCTTCACCTATGTAATCTTTGTGTGAAACCTCTAAAGCTCTGAGCCTGCTTGCACCCTCTGCTATCTGTAGCTAAGATACTTGAGGGAGGTGCTCTTCTGCCCTCTCTTGCTGCCTCGCTACATCTTCTTTTCTTTTCTTTTCTTTTTTTTTTTTTTTTTTGCCCTTATCTGTAACGGGGCAAATCTGTAAAAAAAAAATTTTTTTTTCTTTTTCAAAGCTAGAGCCTGTGATTCTTGGCTTGCAGCAATTTGCAGCTTGCGTTGACAATTGTTGTGTGTATTCTGTGTGTCTGCACCAGGTCACATGCCTTTGGGAACAGGTTTCTTAATTTTCTTTACTGACTAGATGAATCGTTGCCATCTAAATATACTCACCTCTTTGTAAATAGATACACACACACAAAAAGGAGGAAAAACTTTTCTTTGTTTTTTATTATGTAATTATGTACATAGAAATATTCCAGGTTTTTTTAGGTGACGAGAACAATTACAGTGCAGTATTAGCCGCCTTCTGAAAGACGTTTCTATACTCTGTCCATTACACAACATTCACTGAGTATTTGGTTGCAAACGAGGTCCCCCCCCCTTATACTTTGAAATGACAATGTTAAATGGAGTAAGAAATGTTAGGGTGTTTGTTTTCAGTTGTAAAAAGTGAATGTGCTTCTCCTACTCTTTCCTCATACAGTTCATTAGACTTGAGGCACAAGTTTGGAGTGGCCACAAACGGAGCCTTATGACAGATCTTGTGAGGTCCAATTTTCAGGAACTTAGTTGTTCACAAAGCCCTCCTTAATACTGTTGAAGTGTTCCTTAGTTTACTTGTGCTCCCCCCTTTGTTTATTAACACTACAAAAAGGCCAGTTCACTGTTTTTAGCCAGAGTTAAGACTCATGGTGTCTGGGACCCTTGCCTTTCACCTCTTGTTCTCTACTTTTCTTCAAGTGTGGGTGAAATCCTCATTCCAGTACTTTTTTGGACATTTTTCAGTAGCTCTGTTCTTTTACCAGCTCTGTGTACACAGACCAGTGTTGTTTTGCACTGTTGAGTAATTGCAATGCATTTGGTCACACTCAGATTAATTAAACAGCCCCCAAATGTTTGCAGTGGGTAATTGATCACTGTAGGGTGGGTTATGTACCATTGTTGTTGTGAATACTGATTAACTGGGACAAACTCATTTGTCCAAACTGCAACAGTCAATTATAATGGGGCTAGTATGCTTATTTTTATCAAGGTTTTTTTTAATTTATTTTTATTTTTTGGCCAAACATGTAATTATCCAAAGGATGTAAGCATAAGCTTCACCAGTGGTTTCAACCAGAATTGCTGTATGAATAGTGGACCAGTTACTTTGTTCCTTCATTATTGGCTCTTTCAGGTGAGGCAGGCTGCTTAAACAACTAATGGATGCAATAACTTATTAATTTATTGAGGCCCCTGTTGATTGACTCAAGTTGACTAATTCCTTTTCTGGAAATACTTTAGTTAATGTTTTTTGGGGGGGTTTTTTGTCTTGCTGTGGCGGTTGCTGTGACTACAGGACCAGTATCGAAACACTCACCGAAGTAGACCTTTTTTGAGGAATCAAAGGGTGCAAAGCTGTGTAATGCTGGAAATTAGACCTTAAATTTTTTTTTTGGTTTTTGTTGTCCTGTAAAACTTGAGCGCACTAAGTTAGCTGGTGCAGCGCATCATGCTTCGCTCCAGCCTGCTAAACCCTGACGTTCCTTCTGCTCGCTGTAGATCAGTGTTTTTAACACAAGTCTGTATTTCTACCTGCAAAGCACAGGTTTGATTTGCGCTCTAATGCAACACACTGCATTTACAACTCACCAGTACTGAGCCAGAATCAGTTTTTGTGGCTCTCGTAAAGTTGAGGAGTTAAAAAACTAGCCTTGTTTTTGTCGTGCTAAAGGAGAACTCTGCCAGTTTTTCAAAACAGCTGCACAATCAAGTGATTAGGAGTCAAGTCAGTCGCAGTGGTTTGATGCAAAATCCTCAGAGAAAGTTGGTCAGAATTGTTCATTGTGGTGATGGTGGTAACATGTCTGTACAATTACACACTTCTAAGACCTTGAAGAGAGCTGTTCGATATACTTCAGAGTACACCAATATTAATGTTTTTCATGTACACACAGTAAATGCTGCAACATTTTTATTTATTTATTTTTTTTTTGTAGAGGATTACAAAAGTAGTACAATAAACAGTTTGTCTTGTCTAGTTTGTTTTTAAGCAAATGTCTGCCCATTTTGATACTGCAGTAATTCTGATGTCATTGTGTCTCCCTACCGAAAAGCTAATGAATATTTCAGAGAGATTATTTTGTGATGATTTTGACAAGGTTATGTCCTAAAACGTCCTAAAATGATGCCACCATTTTCACCACTTTCACCAGACCACTTTGTTTACATCTCTGACTTGCTGATTGTGTAGAAATGCATCTTTGAGCTCCAGAAAGACTTTAGCTAATTGCAGAATATCACTTTTTGCAGAATGTGAACTTGTGCATTGCAGGTGGAGTGCAGGTGGTCAACAGTGATGTAGAGTGTATTCATCTACACATGCAGCGTAATGTATATAAGTGCATATAGGGTCGCACATGCTAGCACCTCCAGCGAAGTAAATGATTTGGTTAGTTAGATGAGAGGCTGCTTTTTTGGATAAAGTGTTAACACCAGACATGCTAATGTTTTAGCAACAAATGTAAGCTAATATCTATCAGTTAGCTATTGTTAGAACTTGGCTTTCATTTAATTCTGATTCTGAAGCCTAGCGGTAGCTCCATCATTTACTTGGGCCCTCTGCTGGGGGTCTTGTAATTGCTGCAGTGAAACCACCATTAGAGAGTGGCGACTTAGCTGCTGCACTTAAAGCATCTAGACCTTTAGAGTTGCTGTAGTTGCCTTAACTTTTTTCTTTTCCTTTTCATTTTTTCTTTTCTTTTTCTTTTTTTTTTTTAGGTACCAAAGAAAAAACTGGTGTGAATATTGTAAACATGTACTCCTTTGTCCCTGCTGGGCATTGGAGAGGGGAAAGGAAAAAAAATAAATACATGCTTTTTTGGGAATTGACCTGTCTCTGAACTTAATTGACTTTATTAATCTTTTTCCTATTTTGTTTGCCAATCAAACCATGGAGTAATAACCACACACATCGTAGCTATGGTATTAAATGTATTTATTGAGAAGAGTACGTTCCTCCTTTTCTTCTGTGGTAGATACATAGGTGTTTCTGTCATGACGCAGCATCTTCTGACTCATTCCTCCAAAGCTGTGGATAAATTTTACTTCGTTAATGATGTCCAGTTTTTATAACACTGTTATCCTCTTACTGCAGATTGGCACCATACGCTAAAGCTCTAGCTTTAACCAGGTGAGCCATGTGAGACGATAACTGGTGCTGTTTGCCAAGATACCTGTTAACATGCTGGTCTGTTGCTGAGCCTGAACAGGCTTGCCTGACCATGACAATGCATCTTCAGTCCAAAAATAAGCAGGACAAAGCAGACAAGATAAATCAAGGCGCGTGGCAGCTGGGGCCGCATGACTGCGCTGGCCTGGATATCTGGCCCAGATTTGCTGCAAAGGCGCAATAAAACTGCTTCTCTGAAGTTTTAAAACTACCAGATCAAATGGCTACGGAACTAAAAGTGCTCATTTATGCTCCCGCTATAAAACTGATAATATGTAACTAGCCGCTTCTGCGAAAACACTTCTGTGATATTGAGGGTGGACTATTGAAGGAACAATGGTTTTGAGGCCAAATTCAGGTCAAACTGACACAAGCCAGAATTCAGGCTTCAAGAATACTGCTTCTACTGTATTAGCTTTGCAAAGTGGACTTGACTGAGTGGAAAACTAGATTTTTTGGAACTCTCCAAATTCCCAGGCTTGATATAAGATTTATATATGCATTTACATAGAAGCAATAGTTTATAGGATAAAGGCATGGGCATTTAATGACCAGTAATGGCGTTACATCTGTACTTTGCTAAATTGCCGTACATAAGTAGGTCTGACAAAACTAGTGATTCTTATTCCAGAGGAACCAAACTATTGCTCATGGAGTTCACAAAAAAAACCCTTAACAGTTTTAATATACCTCATATCTCTAAAGCGGTAACTTTGTAGGAGCAGGAAAATCTTAACAGGACCTGAAACTGATTAAGGTCTAAACTGATTAAGTCGTGTTTACTTTGAGAAACCCCTAACAGTGACCAAGTGATTTAATCACATGTAATGTCCATACTTTTGTTTATAATCAAACCCAGTAGCTCCTCTCTCCAAAAGACTGCACTCTATACACATAGATACACAATAATACTGACAATTTGGAACAATGACTTCATCATAAAATTTTCATACCAAGTAAAAGAGCAGCTAATGTTGCAAATGATGTAAAACTGTATCTGTATATGGACGTATGATATCAGGTGTGTTAGAGCTTTCTTTAAGTGTTACCTCCTTCCTCCTGGGATGTGTCCTCATATTCCTGATCTGTGGGAAGAGAAATAGCTCAGATAAATATATAGTAGACCTTCATCTTAAATTTGTTCAATGTCTGCTTTATATATATTTATATATATATATATACAGGAGCACTTTGTAGTTCTACAGTTTCAGTGCTGCTACAGTTTTCAAATACTTCAGTACTGAGAATAGTTCAGCAAACTCAAATATCCTGTCTGTAATTGTAGAACTACAAAGTGCTCCTATAAGGCTATTAAAATGGTGAATGAGTGTAGATATAGAGCTGTGCTTAGGTATATATACAATTACAGTTGTTTTGGTGGCACAAAACATTCTTATCTGCACAACATTGTGTATGTTGTGTTAAAATTTCTTGATGAATGGATGAAAACCTTGTTAAATTTACTTACAAATCATGTATGTGTGTAAGCAGTCCTGTCAAATTTCATTTAGTTGAAGTGAAGAACAGAGCAGAGAACAAACTGAAATACACTCATCAAAAAATAGTTGCACCCAGAATCAACCAGAATGAAACTTGGTGGGTAGGTTTGACATCATGAGACATGTGACTGATTGAAGTTTCACACTCGGCTGCACATGTGAACACAAAAACGGGTCTTATTGCTGTACCTAACTAGCCGTATAAGGTCGCCCTGTTGCATGTGCTTTCCATTCAGTAGAGTTTTACCATACTACTATAGTACGCTGTTGGCAGCAGTTGATAGAAGAAGGCACGCACCAGCAACATGTAGAATCTGGGAAACCTACACAAACGACTGAAAGCCAACAAATTGTCTGACATGGTGTGACCCAACAGCCATGATTGCAGACATTCAGTATGCAGTGGATGTCCTCAGTGGGTCATCCTCTTAACCTCAGCACCAGACCACTCCACGACCAAGGACTATATGCACTCAGACCTTTGTGGTGGCTGGCCCTTAGCGCCACGTCAACGTTGCCAAAGACTGCAATAGCGTTGTGCCAAACTGTCAGGATCGTCTTCAGTGATGAGACTTTCTTTGTTTTGGTGGAGACAACCAACAAATCCAGGTATGGAGGCACTGCGGTCAGTGCCAAGATGAACTCTTGGTGGTCATGCATCACATGTCCAGAAGGCCTGGTGTCACTACACCTCCACACCAGGAACTGTGTGAGACACACTGTGAGGACATCATTGGGTGCCTCTACAACTCCATCCCGAGACTTCTGTCATGATGCATTAACAAACATGGCTGCCCAGGACCATACAGAGAGACACTACTTCTGTATGTGTAGCTAAATAAACATTGCCCATATCAGTCTAAATCTATAATCATTTATTGTTCCTGGTAACCTTTATTTTCCTTCCATATAGCACTGCAGTCCCACACCTCCATCGGGGTGCTATTCTTTTGATGATGAGTATATTTAAATTGTTGGTAAGTTTTGCAGAATAATTTCTGTTTATTTATGTTCATATTAACATGTTGTATTAAAATATGCAGAAGTTGTTCTCTATGTGATCCCTTATTTACACTTAGAAAATCAACAAAATGTCATTTGACCAGAGCACCCAAACCTTTCCATATGCCTCTACAGTATACGACTGTGTATGACTATATAGTGTACTGCTAAGTACTATACTAGATTTAAACCTAGATGGCCAATCATATGTTGAATAATGGGGTACATGTTGTCCAAGCAGGTCTTTGCAGCCTGAATTTCTACTCTTTACCCTGAAAATGTCTCTGATAAAATAATATACTGCTAATCTGCATCACGTAGTTAACACACTGAACATACCCAGATTGTTCATCTCCTTCGCTTTGATGAGTCCTGAAATTACAGAAAGAGAAACAGAAAGAGGTGCAGAGACGCTGAACCAGCCCGGCAGCTCAGACCTACTTACGCAAATAGTAACATTTGATTAGCTAAATTTGGAGCAGACAGAGTAAACTATTAAAATCGCAGCCTGTTTTTCTTTGAGGTTTTTTGTTTTTGTTTCGGCCCAGCATTTGTCCCAAACAAAACCGAGATGTAGAGGTTGAGAGGTTGAATTTCCACCAGCACATTCTCAACCCGAGTGTGGCCTACTTCATTACTGGTCTTACTTTCTTACTTGGGCCGGCATGCTTACTTATTTATTTTAAAGTGGGACGAAATATAGGTCACTTTTCAGTGGGTACACTGACACACTTCATTTATGCTGACATCTGAAATTAAGAAACAACTTGCCTTCCAGATATATTTATATCGGCCTATATAACAGTGTGGAAAGTTTTCCTTTAAGGTACACCTTCTCGTATCTCCACATTTTTTCAGTTCTACTGACCATATGGGAGCACGTTGTTGTTCTACAGTTACAGGCTGTAATCTGATTCTCTGCATACTTTGTTAATGTGTTTGAAGCACTATGAAGAATGACCAACACAAACTGTGAAGCGACAGATGAACAATTGCCTCTGATTTTACATCCACAAGGATGATAGGCAAGGCAGCAGTATCTTATAGAGCGGACAGTGAGTGGACACAGTGTTTAAACACTCCAGCAGGACTGCTGTGTCTGATCCACTCACACCAGCACACAACACTATAACACACCACCACCACGTCAGTGACACTGCAGTGCTGAGTATTCCACCACTCCAATAATACCTGCACTGTGGTGATCCTGTGGGGCTCCTGACCCCTGTAGATTTAAAGTCAGACATGATAGCTCCTTCTGTTGCTTCACAGCATGTGCTGGTCATCCTGTAGTCCTTCATCAGTGGTCACAAGGCGCCGCCCCCACAGGATGATGTTGACTGGATCATTTAGTTGGTGGACTATTCTCAGTCTCATTATAATGATGTAAACGTGAGGTCTTTATGTTAGAATAGAGGGTCAGTTGGTCTGTGGTTAAAGCAGTTTAGTTATTTACAGCTGTATTTACTGAGATGTAAAACATTGCTGTGGACGATGCTTAATTTATCCTAGCCTTTTCATTGAAGTAGAAATGGAAAATTAGCTCATTAGTATTGACTTTAGTAAACATAATAAGGGCATTATAATGACCATCTAAAGTAAAGTGTGAATTTCTGCTGTCTCTCTTTGATAAAGGGTGAGATTTGGGAAACATGATGTCATTAACGGGACAGAATTTACAGGCTACAAGTTGTACGCACTTCTTAACTTTAAATGTGAATACTCACTATCAGTGTCCTCCATGGATTCTTCTTCTGAAAAATAAAACAAATAATATATTATTAAATCATTAGTGAATTGTTCCCTGCTGACAGACTGGCCTCTTCCAGTAATGTCCCGAGGTGCCCTCTAGTGCCACTGAGTGGTAGTACTATATGTATGGCTGACTCACCCTCTGCCTCCTGGCTTTCCTCTTCCATCGCTTCTAAGGAAGAAATTACCTGGTTACTTTAGACCTGCATAACTTGCTGAACTTGTTTACTAACTTACGGTTAATGATGACCCTTTACCTAGAGTCTCAGCAGCTGCTTCCTCTTTCACAACAGCTTCTTCATCTGTCAAATCTGACACAGCATGTTAGTTGCTGATAATCAACTGTGGTGGATATAAGAGATCCAGAGTTTTAGGAAAGACTTTTCTGTCTTACCATCAGTATCCTCCTCCCGTATCATTCCCGCAGCCTCAGCCCCATCCTCTTGTGTCATTTCCACAACCTCAGCCTCCTCTTCTTGTGTTATTTCTGTATGAAAAATAATACACATGTTCATGAAAACAGGATAAAGGGCTGTGACTGCAACAGTGAACAAGAAATAGCTAAACTGAATGATGTGGCGAAAATCTCACCTTCTATTTCATCTCTTGTAGCCTCTATAAGAATGTTATTATACATAAATAGAGATTATAATCATTAAAATATTATTATTTATTTACATTTGATTCATTTTCACTGTTTTATTACATAACAAAATAGGACTGTTCTCACCCATGAAGGTTCCATCCTCTAGATCTCCTTCTGCAAGTCCAAGGATACACAGAATCTGAACATTTACTGTGTAGCCAAACAATGCAGACACACCATCAGGCTAATATACTTTTATTTTTCTGATAAATTGTGAGGAACTAATTAAAGTAGCAATTTAAATGTTTATTACATCTTTTCAGGTAACAGTGACAAAACAAAACCATCTCTTACAACTCAACTTTCAACCTGATGAACCATTAGCAGGCTGGCTAACTAACCTTAGCTAAATACCCGGACAGCAAAAAGGATAGTGCACCACTATCGGCCCAATATTAGTAAAACTGGTGGTCCAGGCATTTTGCTCAGCGTTTCCTAGCCAGCCCACATGTGGTTCAGGAGAATATTATGATTTTTCATCACTTGTTGTGTAAACACAGTCTAACTGACCCATTCTTTCTTCATTTCCTTTAAACTAATTTGGAAGATTTTTTTGCAAGAACCAAGTCATTTTATATCATTTCTTGTCCTTATAATTTTTCTCTCTGTTCTTTGGAACTCTGTTCTCTGAAATTAAAAGCCGTACACATTTAAACTGAGTTAGATCTTGTATGCAGGACAGTAATCTGGGTGGTCTGAGGGTGGACCGCTATCCGGCATAGCTACTGTGCTATTAAATGCTCACCAAATGGTTTATACTGTATGTTGTGGTTTTTGGATAATCAGCACAGCACTTCATTAAACCGAAAATAGTTGATTGTAATGTACAGATATTGTGAATTTGTTAAATAATTTACTTAATTTTATGCTGAAAAAAACAAAACAAATATATTTAAGCAGTATGACTTCCTTTCTTCTTATTAACTTATCAGGTTAACTAGACGTTATGAGTGTTCAGTCCTCTAACTCTGTTTTTAAATTAATTTAATGCAGCTGAATACCTTTAATAAAGTCAAATGAACTTGAGTACTTAGCAACGCAAACCTAAAAGACAGGTGAATTATTAACATGAGTTTTTGTCACTTTTATCAATTACTGGGTGCAAGTTGCTTATTAAAGTAAGGAGGTACTGACAGATTGTTAGTCCCCATTGGCTCCAGGCAACATCTGTTCGCCCATTGTTTCACTCACACTCTTTGTGTTGCCTTCCCCCTGGCCTACTTTCCATTGTGTGCATCTTGGATGCTGTTGGCTGTAAATGCAAGTTAATCAAAAGCGAACTTTGGGAGTTGTTGGATTGTAGAAATCTTCCTAGATGCGATTCAACTCGTTTTCAGCCCTGGCCCTTTCAGCTGGTGTAACTCAAAATGAAGACTTATTAAAGGACAAATTGTCACCTGTTTTGATACAAAGAGTAGCAGCATGATCATAATGGCACATTAAGAACTTTCTAGAAGAATTCCAGACAAAAACTCATGTTAATAAATAATCTGTACTTCAAACTTACATTGCTAAGTTGAAACAACAAGCATACAGTCAAATCAACTTGCAAAAAAAATTAAAGCTAAACTAGACATGAAGTCATGAGTTAAAGTAAAAGAATTTCAATTTGGGTTCACTTAAAACTTTAAGGCAGCTTTTAAACTTAAGCTTCAGAGTTGAAGCTGATGAAATGTTTTACAGTGCAGCTAACATTAAAGAAACACTAAGGGGTATATTATATTCTTCTTTCTGTGATTAAACTCAGTTGAACTGCTTCAATAGCCTATTAATAAAAACTTATATATTCTTACTTTAGAAACCTTTGTTAAAAGAGAAATTCACTTTTTAAAATGTCTACATAATTAAATGGTTAAATATTAATAAATTCATTGAGAGTGTTTCGCTATGTGAAATTCTTAATTCTAGAGAAGATTACTGAGCCAGATAAATTATTTTATAATGGCTTGAGAAGGTTTTTGCCTAAACTGTATTTTTTTTATATTTTTTGTATTCATAGAGATACATGCCAGGCATCACAGGTACAATAGTCCCCAAATAAACTTCAGATTTTCAGGTTTTCCTCTATTTTCCCATCATCAGCTTTAAAAGCTCAGAAGATTGTTGAATACTTGTTGATTTGGACAGTAAATGAGGTGGCTACATTTGACTTTGGTTCCTATCACCACCACTGTATAGAAAATCAATCATTTCCTCTACAGTTAACTGTTTCACATCAAACCTCTCTGCAGGACCTGCTTACTTAAACAACAAACACATCAGGGGAATTTTCTCCGTAATTAACCTTACATGTATTCAAGTGAATTATCAGTACGGAAACCCCCTGCTTATAATGTGTGTTGTCTTCCGGATCAGTGGATAGATTTTTTATTACCTTCTACTTCTGCTTTTTCAAGCGTGATCTCATCTGAAAAACAAGAACGAACCAATCAGCTTTAACTCCTCAGACATGAAAGGTATGTTAACTGTTTGTGGGGCTGAATTCACTTAGTCAAATGAAAACTGCTGTCAGCATTGAAACAGCACTTTTGAGTCATTTACATTAAGACTATGAGAATTCTCCCATAGGGTGTCATAACCTTCAGGTCCAGCCTGGACACTCAACACACTCACTCAGGGTCCTCCACATATCTCCACCAAGCTCTGTATTTTACAGTTGTAATCACTGGTTGAACAAGTAAGGTTTATATACTTATAACCGGTTAGAACCTTTATATTACGGTGGAGGTTCTGTAAACGTTAGTTTACATTCCGTTTACAAAAATGTTTGTGTAAAAAACTATCAATTGAAAAATTCTTTAGAGAACCAAAAGTGGTTCTTCTATGGCAGTGGTCACCAACGCTGGTCCTGGACATCTACCTTCCTGAAGAGTCTAGTTCCAACCATAATCTGCCAGACCTGCTCAGGGTGAACTTCTAGTTAACTTCTTCTGAAGTCTGATGTTCAGCATGTAGAGTGACTACTCCTCTATGACACTGACTCAGAGAACACAAACAAGAACAAAACACACACAGATGGGCCGGATTCTGGATTATTTGTGGTTCTTTTTCAGTGCTTGTAGATTTAAAATCCTAAACTTAAAGTCAGCGTGAAGTGTGGATGTCATAACGACTAAGGAGTCTCTACAAAATGGGATTGGGAGTTCTAGCTGTTTGGGTGTTTTCCAATGACTCTAACCTTAACTGTGGTTGGCTTGGAAAAACTCCCACACCTTTATGACTAGACAGTTGAACATTTGAAATACGCCCATTGCTCTGTTTAGCTGAGACCACTGCTTGTCTCTCTGTGATAGATGTGGAGATAAAACATGACGTTACTGGTTATTGTTATTTCGCCTCGCCCGCTGGTGGGTGGTAACGTCCTCAAAACAAGTTGTCTTTATATTAAGACAAAAATTATGGGAAAACAGAAATGTCATCTTTTATGTGCTCTGATATTATGAATTGTGGTAAATATGACGAGTGACATGAACTAAAGGAGGTAAATACCTCGTATTGACTTTAAAAAATCGCCAAACTCTTTTTCATACAAAGTGTCCTCCCTTAAATTCTTTTGCTGTTTTGATGGACTTTAGGAACTCTGGAAGTTAGAATAGGAAGGAAGAGTGAGAACATTCTGTGTTCTTCTTTAAAAAATGCGGCCAATTATGTCCTTGGGGAGTCACTGTACCACCCACTTGGACATTTTACCCTTTCTACCCTATAATTTCTCAGTGTTTGGGAAAAGAACAATGAAAGTAGGAAGGTCATATTAACTGTACAGCTATGTATCAGTGACGAGAAGTGTGGAGTGGAAATGATGTACCTCTGTTCTGCAGGTCACTGATCTCGTCTGCTGGGGACAATATAGTAATGTGGTCAACAGTATGCAGCATCATATCTTAATTTAATAATGAATATAATATGTGGCCTCACAGATCAAACTGGATGGAGTGGAATTAGACAGAAAATTACCTGATTCATAAAGCAAGTCCTGGCTGCCAGCTGCCTCCAGCGATGCAGACAGCACTACAAAGAACAGAGGTCTGGGGTTAAAGGATCGACTTGCCTTTCACACGCTTTTACAAAACATGCATCAGATTGAATGAGTTCTCAAGGCTTATTGAAGATACTACATCGGCTACAGTGTAAACTGAGTTGTTCATATACTATAGAAGTGTGGTCCTGGCCATGTAAACATTCTTAGGCAGATAATGACACTGTTCAATATGACAAACAAAATTCATTTATCTCATTTATGGGTTTTTGACTTTAAAAAATATACCTGTTACCCTTTACATTGTATGTAAATTTCATGATGATGGACCAAAGAAAATGGCTTTTTGGATGGAAATTAGATTAAAATGGAAATTACTTGACTCATATCAAAAGTAAAACAGTTTTTGTTTGTTCTTCTGTAAGAAAAATGACAGCGGTGATATAAATTGTTTTAATATATTGGATCCTGTTTACATACATCAGCAGAGCTCAAAGATCTTAATACAAGTGCCATATGATTTATAGTGACTCAAAACATCACAAACAAACATTTGTTTATAATATTAATAATAAATCCAGGGAAATAATGTATGAAGACGGAATAGAATCTAGTGGAATTTGGCTAACGGATTTGAACTCAAGCACATCATTTCAGTTCTCTAATTACAATTCTCATATACCAAACAATTCTGCTTTCTACACGCGCGCCATCAGCAAGCAAATAACACACATGCAGAGGTAGAGAGTAGCCTAAACCCATAAAGATATTGCTACTGCAATGCTACTGAGTCCAGTAGAACTAAAATTACAGAACCACAGAACAGAATTCATCTGGTCAAGGAAGGATGTAAAGGCATGTACAGTCACTGCAAAAGACCATGTTTTGGTGATTTTCTAAGTGAAGAGAGAGAGTCTACAGAGAACTACATAAGTCTAAAAAGCGCACAAGCCTGTAATTACAGGTTCCTGGACTGCTATCTTGACATCAAAACTTAATTATTCTTTCGTCATTAATTTTTTTGCAATATAATTACAACACAAGTTGTTTTCTTGAGATCAAACTTGTCTGTCTTGTGAAAATTAAGTTGTGATCTCAAGATAACAGTCTGAAAAATTATAACTACCTCATGGCCCCTTTTTTACTGAATATATATTGCAGGAAACAGAGAATTACACACACTAAAATTTGAAGGGAAAAGACTTCAAAGTAAACTTACTGACAGTACAATTAATTAATAACGCAAGTAAACACCGACACCAATCGTACGAACTATCTTGTATAAATGCAGAGGAACTTCTATCTATCAGCATAGAATTTATGAGACTCTGTTCTTCTCTTGTTTGGTCGAAAATGAAATGCTAAGCTCCAAAGTGATCAGTAAAATAAATCAGGAGCTAAACTCGAACAGCAGAGAGCTATTAAACCCAAAAATAAGAAATGGGACCTACATGTTAATGACTAAAACAGAACTGAGATGACTTTTCTTTAGTGTGTTACTGAGTAACTGCAAGTTAAGAAACCCTCCCTGTGAATCATCAGTGTGGGTGAATGTTCTTCCTTACCACTCTCAAACCCTGCGAGCGCCACTAAAAGCAGAACAGGGACACCACCTCTCATCCTGGAGTGGTCAGTCAGGCTGTAGTGGAGTGAATTGCTGTGCTGGAAGATGATCCGCACACTGGAGTGTTGTCTCGGACAGCTGGGGCTATTATACTGCAGAGGACATCACATGTTTTGCATGAACAAGCCGGCACTTCCATTCCTACCTGCCAGAAGCTGGGCGGCACATCTCGGTCCACCGGACAGACGACCATTATCCCAGCGCTGAATGACCACCATTGTGGTCATCCAGGTCAGATGTCCTGTCATTGCGCGTGCCAGTGACTGATGCTGGAGCTGTGTTTGGAGAGGAAACATCAAAGTTAATAAACACCATTTTTAGGGATTTAACAATATGGGAGTGGTGGGCCTATACTGATACATATGCAATCGTAAATGTAAACCTGGGGCTGCATTAGCCTTACAGACACGTACAGTGTTTATTACACATGTAGTAAAATTAATAAAGGAGCAGATATTTTAGTGCAGTATTTCGAAGCTGTATAAACACTTTGCAGTTCAAGAGTACATGATATACAGCATCAAATATCAATTAGGAATATCAAGATATAACATCTGTTCCATGCTTATATGATTCGAATATCATTGTGGAACCACAATATTTTAAATTCACATATATTTTTTGTTAATGCAGCGCACACATCTTTAAACCTGTTATGATTATTTATAAGGAATTGAATATTGGTGTATTTTATCATTTCTTAAATACAAATTGAAAAGGAGGCTCCATATCATACCCAACGCTGCCCTTCATTCATTAATATCCTAATAATAATAATAATTATTATAATAATTGCTGGTTTTCATTGGTCTCCAGAATCTGCTGATATTGATTGGAATCCATGTGTCCCTCAACTTTAACAAGATTCCCAGTCCCTGTACTGGCCACACAGCCCTATAGCATGATGGAACCACCACCAAATTTTACTGTAGGTAGCAGGTGTTTTTCTTGGAGTGCTGTGTTCTTTTTCCTCCATGCATAACGGCCCTTGTTATGCCCAAATAACTCTATTTTAGTTTCATCAGTCCACAGCACCTTATTCCAAAATGAAGCTGGCTTGTCCAAATGTGCTTTAGCATACCTCAAGCGGCTCTGTTTGTGATGTGGGCGGAGAAAAGGCTTCCTCTGCATCACTCTCCCATACAGCATCTCCTTGTGTAAAGTGCGCCGAATAGTTGAACGATGCACAGTGACTCCATCAGCAGCAAGATCATGTTGTAGGTCTTTGGTGCTGGTCTGTGGGTTGACTGACTGTTCTCAACATCCTTCGCTTCTGTTTATTCGAGATTTTTCTTGGTCTGCCACTTCGAGTCTTGACTTGAACTGTGCCTGTGGTCTTCCATTTTCTCACAATGTTTCTCACAGTGGAGACTGAAAGCTGAAATCTCTGAGATAGCTTTCTGTATCCTTCCCCTAAACCATGACGGTGAACAATCTTTGTTTTCAGGTCATTTGAAAGTTGTTTTGAGACTCCCATGCTGCGACTCTTCAGAGAAGAAGCATTCCACATACATGATAAAACATGGAGATGCTTTAACTAAAAAGACAAGCACAAATACATTTCTGATAATCCTCTTCTTGAGTTACTGGAGAGGATATTACTACTCATTAACAATACTTTTACTGGACTTTTGTTTCAGTAGCTACTGTAGGATAGAAAGAGATAGGTCATAGAAGTGCACTGTGTAGGTGTCAGTTTATGCTACAGGCTGCAGCTCCCTCTTCCACACACAATGTGAGGCTCATTATCAGTGTACTAACACAGCATAAAGAAAACATATCATATAATACCCAACAACACCCTTCATTTCAAAGTAGTTCGGTGTGAAATGCTCCATTCTAAAAAAACATACCATGCTACAATTGTCCACAGTGGTGGTGATAATAACCAGATGTCCATTTCTAAAAGCTCCCTCACAGATATTTACGAAATGAAATGGTTATGAATTCGCTGCCTGAGGCACTGTTTTGGGAAGATTATGGCCTTAAAACCCATTTATGGTGGAGGGATACATGCAGTGCGTTCTCAAACAAAATAGCCCACAAAGATATATATTAATATACAGATGTACAGGGTCACCTTTGATCATCCTCAGTGTTAGAGAAGACATGTGTAGGTTCACTGGTTGTTTTGGATAGCACATAAAATGTTTATATATGTTTTGTAGGTCATGGCAAGTCCTGGTTCCCATTACCACCACCATCATATAGAGATCTGGGTCTTTAAATTTCTCTACAATTAAGAATTTCTTTTACCAACCACGGGAACCAACCATTTAATTCTCACTTATTAAATCATTCAGAAATTTTGGAAAGTGTGTGAAATCCCTCTTTAATTTCAGCAAAGTCAGTGTAAAACATGACTTTTAAAAAAAATTAACATTCCATGTTTCCATGAAAGTGTTCATTGATCGGTAGGAAATGTAAAATTGCTTACATCATTGTTTACTAGCTAAGACATAATGAATTTTTGGTGACATCAAACTTGCCACAATGATGACTTGAAACAATCTAAGCGCTTACCAAAGACCTAAAGTCCACCTGAAATGTTATTACCCTGCTAGTTTATGTTCTTGCTTATATTAAACAACTCATGATACTATATCATGCAAAAGTTACAAATTTCTTTTTTTTTCTTGTAATCTTTGACTGGAGTATGGTGACTTCAGCCCTATTACTATTTACCCAGAAACAGAATAAATAAAATAAAAACAATAAACAGTCAAAAAATAAACAGTAAAATTGTAAAGACAAAACTGTATTTATGTTTACAAACGAGCCCAATCATTTTAATGTCACCACTGACACCGAGCTCTAAAACAGGAACGGAAATGGCAGTGTTTGCAGCCCATGTGGTCAGTGACACTCAAAGACATGAGGTCACTGCTGGTGCCCATTGTTCTGATCTCTCTTTGTTTTGCAGACTGGATCTGCATGATTTAAGACCAATCATGAGTTACTGGGTTGCATTTCACTCACATTCAGTCTATGAGTAAACAGTCCTAATTTAAATGGACATTTAAAATCAATGGCATAAAAGATTCAATATCTGGCCACTTTATTTGAAACACCTCCAATCTGCCATTTGTTTCTAAGATACTTGAGAGGGTTGTTGCTTCACAGCTTCAAGAGTTTCTGAGCACCAGTAATCTCTTTGAGACTGTTCAGTCAGGTTTTCTCTGTCATCACAGTACTGAGACTGCTCTAGTCCGTGTGGGTAATGATCTACACCTGTCATTGAACTCCGGTTGTGCTCCTGTCCTACTCCTGCTTGATCTTACTGCAGCCTTCTATATGGTCAGTCATAATACACTGATCTCACGGCTCTCTTCTGTCGGTCTCTCCTCTGTAGTACTGTCCTGGTATGTGTCATACTTATCAGATAGATCTCTGCTTGTGACCTTTGGGAAGCACAGATCTAACACTGCTCTGGTTACTCAGGGAGTCCCTCAGGGTTCTGTCCTTGGTCCTTTGCTATTTATCATCTATATTTTACATTTTGGTAATATTATTCGTTCTCATGGCCTCAATTTTCATTATTATGCTGATGATATTCAGATTTACCTTAGCCTCAAACCCACTGAATCTTTTCCACCCTCCTCACTGTTGCAAACTGGTTAAATGCTAACTTTCTGAAGCCTAATGGTAAAAAAACTGAGTTTATAATTGTTGGTACTAAGACAGCTGTCTCTGCTTACTCTGACTGTGTGCTTGTTAATGACACCCCAGTCACCCCGTCCACTTCTGTGTGAAACCTTGTTGTCCTGTTTGACCCGTCTCAGTTTTGCTTCCCGTATTAAATCTCTAAAAAGTCTGCATTTTTCATCTTCGCAATGTTGCTAGACTCCGCCCACTGCTTACTTCCAAAGATGCTGAGACTCTGGTTCATGCATTTATTTCTCTGTTCCATGGTCTACCCTCCAAAACACTTCGCCCTCTGCAGTACATTCAAAACTCCGCAGCCAGAGTCTTAGTACACACCAAGAAGTCCGCGCACATCAACCCCATCCTTCTTCAGCTACACTGACTACCTGTTACAGAGCATATCCACTATAAAATCCTGCTCCTGACCTTTAAAGCGCTGCATGGACCAGCCCCCACCTATCTGTCAGCCCTCCTACATCCTTCTGTTCCATCACGTAAGCTAAGGTCTTCTGACTTTGGTCTCCTAGCTGTTCCTAGGTCCAGGCTTTCCTCTATGGGTGGCAGGTCATTTAGTGTTGCTGGCCTCACACTCTGGAACTCCCTACCTTCATCTATATGCACTTCTCCCTCTCTTTCCACCTTCAAAACTCCACTTTATTAGAAACACCTATCCAGAACTTTTACTCAGTGGGTGCTGGATTAGAAACACCTACCCTGTACATTCAATCAGTGGCCACTTTATTAGAAACACTTACCTTATAGGTCCACTACAGCCCACCACCTAAAAACTCCTGTTAAGAGCAACTTTGTAGTCTGACCAGTGATGAAAGATGAACACAAGCTGCCCATCAACAGATGACCTATGGTGTCCGTACATTAACATGCAGAGGGATTTGAATAAAATGGCTAGTGAGTGACTGAACAGCCTACCTGTAGGAAATCTAGGTAAGATGACCACCACGTCACTTATTAACAAGACTTTTTGCCAGACTTTTGTTTCAGTAATTACTGTAGAGAGAGAAAGGTGATAGAAGTGCACTGTTTGGATGTTGGCTTGCTCTACAGGCTGCAGCTCTCTCTTCCACACACAATGACAGAAAGTAAGAAAGCACTTTAAACAGTTCTCAGGGGAGAGTGGGGTTATCTCAGTGCAGCACAGCTATTAGGCTTCCTTAATGGCCACACTAATAGGAAACACTCATGTTGATAAGCAAACGCTACTCTAGAAACAGCTGCATGGCAATTAGCCACTCGACACTTTCCAGTAAGTGTGCAGTGACTACAGTACAGAATGAAAACACTGGACGAGTAAAACAGTATGGAAACATAATGCTGCCACTTTCGTCAGATCATTTAACATCTTTAAGTGGAATTCCTCTTTAAACAACACTCCAACATTGTTAACCAATGTTACAATTTTATTACTGAAAAAGACCACATTTTAGAAGAAAACTGTTTTCAATTCTAGGAAATCTGTTACAAATTTATTATGGGCAAAATGAACACAAATCATATTGGTTATTACCCACATACAAATATTATAAAGAACTACAACAGGTCTATTGCCTGATACAGTGACATTGGTTCACTCATGTAAAAAAGAAAAAGAAAAAAGTAGTACAAAGGGGTTTTTTAATTATCAGTGCTTAGTACAAACAGGAAATTAAACAAGAGCTGATCATTTCATTCAGTGCTGCCTTGATCAAAAAAACCTCTCTGCTATTTCACTCCTTTTAATCCTCACAGGGCATAACCAGACCAGCAGGGGGCGCCAAATCTCCTTCCTCATTAAGAAGCCAAACTAAATAAACACTATAAAACCTCATTTGCGGGAACCTTCCAAGAATTTATACATCTAAAATCCTCCATAGTCGTTAGAGTACCTTTAAATTAAACATATTTAATTTGCATGAGACAATGGATTATTCAACTTCATACATTACCATAATAACAACTAAATAACAACAAAGGCAAGTGATATATTATTGCATTTAAATTTCTCCTCTTCTTTTCTTTCTGATCAGTCTTTGGTCTTTCTGGTAGTGTCCATACATTTAAGGTATAATAACCTCTGCGCTTCACTAAAGGCACAAACACACAGTGGAGATGTCACGAGATTCTAATTTCTTATTTTAGAGACTTGTTCATGATCTCATCTGATTTTCACAAGCTATCCTGAAATGTACAGTGCAATTGTCTGTTCTACACTTGGTCGCCAGATGCATAATAGCATTTTGTAAGAAAATATCAGGTCTTAGAAATCTTTAAAAAAAACATAACAAAAAACTTCTCTTACACAAAGTGCTACCGAATGTGAAATTTACAGTGTCTTCTTAGTGCTTAAACCTCTTTTTAAAAAACGTATTAGGTGTACAGGCCCACATTTCTGACGACAGCAGAAAAAGGGAATAAGATAATTAGCATAGCTGGATACGAAACTAGTTTAAGGGTAAGCCAAAACATCACTTCACAATCAAAGGAAAAAAGGTTGAACACAATGCTAATGTTAATGCTAATATTTCTGAATGAAAGTTAAACAGTCACCCAAAACCCACATCCTTAACCACACTGACAAATTTGGACAACCTTACTGAAGACCTGAATGCAGTTTGAGTGGCTTGAGAGAAGTTTAAGGATGCATTTACAGAAAATGTTTGGGTAACTATTGACTAATGTTGGTTATCAATGTTAGCTATCGTTTTTGCTCTACCACTAAACTAATAAAAGCAAAATCAGGTCACTGAACTTGTCTGGGCTCACATGACTACATTTCTGACACATGTGAAAACTTGATATTTTGCTGAACCGTTACTTTAATATGCAAATCAGTTATGCTACTAATTGGGGCTATTGGGCTTCATTCACGGTACTGCTGTTTGATCTGTAGGTAAGCAATCTCCAAATGGGAGCTAGAATAATCAAGCGATGCTTCTTCACAGGTCTTATATAGGAAATATATAAAGCCAGTTTCTTATGAGCTGTTTGAATTAGCACCATAAACCTTTTTTTTGCTTAAAATCAAAACATCTTCACATGCATGACTCAACAAGGAAGATACAGCTTTGGATTGATTCACTCAAGCATTGAATTTGCTCATTTACCTAAATTTCTTTATAGAAAGACTTCTCCTGCCGTACCCCTCGGGTCTTGGAGGAACACAGCTCTGCAGAAATGACACTATTAGATGTCCACTTTATTAGAAATGATCACCTTGTACTTCAATCTACTGTCAACTTTAAAAGCTCCACCTATGTTGTAGGTCTGCAGTATAAAATGAATAGACTGCATTCTATCTGCTGCTGAAGAGCATCTCTCTACCTCGTCTATTCCCACAAACGCAAGTGTCACTATATAGTTGAGAGTGGGTCACCTCCCAAAAATACTCTTTTGACTGTTGTCAAAAACTGACCACGGATGAAGTTTGGCTGGTCATGCCAGGAGCGTTTTGCTGTTTGATAGGGTCATGGCTTCAAAACAAAACTCTGAATAACGAATTAGGTCATTAAGATGCCTAAAAATAAGCATTGAGACATTGGTGCTTGTTGCAAAGTACCATTATTAATACCGCATGAAAGCCGGCCTACTGTTAAACTTCATCACTGTTGTATACATATATACAACATCAGCTGCTTCTAGTAAAAAGCTCTCTGGAAAGCTTGCTGGTTTGTTTGAGGCATTTTTGTGTCCTTGTTCGTCTTGAGATATCAATACAAAGCACACATAACAAAATTCATATCTGCCCTCATAATAACCTCATAATTCAGAGGATTCAGGAATGTTGTCTCTGCCTGAGGATAAGACCACAGGATGCCTAATAAAACCTGCATAGCAGCAAGGTGGAGCATTTGGGGAGGTGTTTCTAATAAAGTGGACAGACAGTGCAGTGCTACCTATTCCACTAGTTAATGAGCTGTTGAGTTGAGTTAGGTGAGTTAAATGAAGACGATTGCTAAACACAGATCACTGTGGCCCTCCAGGATTGGACTCTGCCCTCCCCTCCTCTCCTCTATAGCTCTCCACGGATGCGGGTATGCAGGTCCTCTTGGTCAATTTTGGCCGTCTGGTCATGCCAGCGGTGATGGGCGAGCAGCGCCAGGTTGCGGGCAGAGATGGCACTCATTTCCATGCAGCTGGCGGCCCATTCGATAGAGTTGAGGTAGAACAAGCGATCATGGAGGATGAATGATGGCATTCGGCGCTGTGGGGGACTGTATGAGGGGTACGCCAGCCAGCGCTTCTCCCACACCCCCTCCCACGACACAAAAATCTCCTGCAGCTGCTCCTTGGACAGCGGCTTCTGGGAAAATATCTTCCACACTTTGCTCTCGCTGGCTGGTGGCCGGCGGTAATCTAAGGGAATTTGGATTGGATCTAGTGAGCTCAGGCTGTTGATGGCCAGCACTTCATTCTCAGTGGTCAGAATATCTGAGACGACAAAGTCAGCTGGTTTCTGAGTGGTCCCCAGATATGAGATGTTGAGCTGGCCCAATACCAGCGTGGCCACAGTCTGGTGGAACTGGCCAGGGAAGTTAGACGGAAGTGAAGGAGAGAAGCCACTGAAGCTGATGTTAGAGAGGCCTTGGTGAAGCGGTGTGGCAATGATCACAATGTCATAAAGGGAGTGGGCGGGGCCAGAGTCACCAATGTAATTCACCTCGTAAAAGTTCGCTGCAGTGCCTGATTGGTGGGGAGAGTGAGAGGTTATAAACATACATTAGAATGATTGCTTGCCATGCAGTTCAGAATCAGTGGCTTAGCAATGGCAACATAAACAACCATACGACAGGAAGTGGCTTTGACCAGTCATGCTGTTAAAGATCAATAAATATTAAGACCTCTAAATAAACAATGCATAAACAAAAATCAAGACATTCTGCATTATAGTTTGACATATTGAGGTATTTTAGTGTAGAATCTGTTAAAGTATCTCTCCTGTATAAAGAGTTCATTTATATAGCTTCAGTCTAGCAGGGGCGTGGCTATGTCTGTAATGCAGAACATTACTGAATTATCATAATATCACATGGCCAATAGTTTAGTGGTGCTACTTTAGTAAAAAGGTACGTTTTGTGTGAAAGTGAAACAAAATCTCTTCTGTGATGATTTCTTCTGTGATTTTAAACACATTCATCTTCCTTCAACCTCTTCAAACCTGCATAGGTTAAAGCCTGCTACATAACATTTACAGAGCTGATGTACTGTCATGAGCTCCCAGGATGAAAGGTACAACAGTGTTGCCAGTACTGGTAATTATCATGACACAGCAAGAAAATAGCATGGGACATAAACTGTCATAAAATCTAACATTATGGCATCTGTAATAACAACACCCTCTATCATATTTTTCTGTAGCAGGGTTCAGGTAAAGTGTTACCTAGGTTCGTGACCCCTTTATTTGACAGTTAATTTACCCAGCTTTACAGCCATGGGCTGGACTAACCCTGACATTACAGGTGCTGGTCAACGAATTAGAATAATTTGAAATAGTGCAATCATGAAATTCTTTGAATGCATTTTTTGTGCAGAAAGCAAATCAGGTGTTCACCGCACCTGTCCTACTCGTTAGACTAATCACAGAACTCGTTACCTGTAAAAAGATTTGCTCAGCTGAGCTTTCCAAAAGGCCCATTTAGGCCATTTAACTGTGACACTGTTGTTTCATTGAATTAGAATAATGGAGAAACCGTTTCATTGAATTAGAATAAATGCTCGAATTTTTGTTTTCTGTGAAGAGTGTTCACTGTGCAGTATAAAGTCAGGGTTGAGTAGAATTTCTAAGTTGTAAAATCAATCATGGGTAAGCAGCGCGACCTCTCAACCGGAATAGTGGCTCAAATTCAAGCCCTTCGCCAACAAGGCTTGACCCAAACTAAAATTGCTGAGCAGCTCGGCATCAGCCAGTCTTCCGTCTGCAAAGCTCTCAAGAAAAACTGCAGCAAGCGCACCAACTGTTCCGGCGTCCGAAAAACTTCTGCTCGCGACAACAAGCAGCTGAGAAAGATCGCAGTCAGCAACCGGTTCAAGTCCACTTCCGAGCTCACCGACTTGTGGAACAAGCAGACCGGCGCTGACGTCTCCAGATCAACCACTTACCGTCGTCTGCGCGAACTCGGCTTCAAATCTCACGTTCCAGCAGTAAAACCGATGCTGAACAAGAAACAAATGGAGAAACGGCTGAAGTGGGCCAAAGAACACGGCGAGTGGACTGCTGAAGACTGGCAGAAAGTGGTCTTCAGTGACGAATCACGCTTCTGCATCTCCTTCGGTGACCAAGGTCCTCGTGTCTGGCGTCGTGGTGGCGAAACCTACAACCACGAGTGCGTGAAAAGATCCGTCAAGTTTCCCCAGAGCGTTATGGTCTGGGGATGCATGTCCGCTCGAGGTGTAGGGAAACTCTGCTTCCTCAAGAAGACTGTCAATGCTGCCGTATATCAAGATGTTCTGGAAACGTTCCTGATTCCGACTGTTGAGGAACAGTTCGGCGAAGAAGACTTCATATTTCAACAGGATCTTGCACCGGCTCATGCGGCAAAGTCGACCAAAGATTGGTTCACTAAAAAACAGCTTGAAGTTTTGGCATGGCCGGCCAACTCGCCTGACCTCAATGTCATTGAAAACCTTTGGGCCATCGTCAAGCGGAAAATTCGCGACAGAAAGCCTACTACGCTGGACCAACTGAAGCAGAACATCGCCACTGCCTGGGAAGCTGTGAGTGCGGAAACTTGCGACAAGCTGGTCAAATCGATGCCGCGGAGACTTCAGGCAGTCATACAAGCCAAGGGGGCAACCACAAAATACTGAGAAAGTGATGATTGTAATTATAATAAAAATGATTCTAATTCAATGAAACGGTTTCTCCATTATTCTAATTCAATGAAACAACAGTGTCACAGTTAAATGGCCTAAATGGGCCTTTTGGAAAGCTCAGCTGAGCAAATCTTTTTACAGGTAACGAGTTCTGTGATTAGTCTAACGAGTAGGACAGGTGCGGTGAACACCTGATTTGCTTTCTGCACAAAAAATGCATTCAAAGAATTTCATGATTGCACTATTTCAAATTATTCTAATTCGTTGACCAGCACCTGTACAAATAGTCAAAAAAGGAATGCATTACCGCTTTTGGATGGCCTCATCTTCATGGAAATAGTCGTGACCTTAGCCTGGATAAGTTCAGCCTTGCTGTGGTACAGAAGCCCTAAGCAAACCCGCTTATTTCCTCCATCCACCGCCCACAGGCCAGAGTCAGCACCAGCCAGGGACACGGCACCTGCAGAGGAGAAGCAAAATCAATATACATATACATATTAATAATTACATTTATACAGAAAATGTGCATGTTTAGATGTGTACATCCACTGCACATGACTGCAATAACTTTATAAACTGATTAAAAAAGGGGGATCCATTACTGTAGCAGCCATTCCGGGTAACACAGTACCATGGTGTAACTTAACAGTGTAGTAAAAGTATTAAATATTAGTAATACTTAATTAAAGTACAACTCTACTCCTTTTCCACTCAGCTTGTGTCTTTTCCAACTTTCCTTTAAGTTCTCAAGTGCAATCATTACAGCCCACAGTGTACATTAATAAACAGTAGTCAGACAACAAACAATGATCACTGTGTTCACTGTGTCTTCCCTCTGGCTCCTCTGTGAACAAATGCTGTCAGACTGTGCATCATTCTGTAATGACTAAAACCATGGCTGACTAATCCAGACTTCCCAAAAGTAAAATGACTTTGTGCCTGATATCCTGTGCTGAGTTCTTCCTCTGTCTGCTGTCCCCAACCTTACAATGTTTAGATCATCCCTTAAGCTAGACAACCAAATCAACTTCACTGATTTTGGGGTCTTATTCAAGTCTAATCAATATTAATAATATTCAATAAAATATAAAATTGAAAGATTTGAGAAGATTTTGTAACAGCAAGAAAAACACAAAACTACTTCCAAGGCAGGTGGCCGCTTGGACCACTTGTTCTGTTAAAAGATGTGGTCAGGGGCACCAGGAAATAGGTCATGTCTACACCACTGTGTATTTCACTACATAACTAACATTTTTGTATTTCTTTCTCTTTTTTCACCTTATATTTTTCCACTTTTATGTTGTTCTCAATTTAGGTAGCCTTCTCTCCATCACACAGTGCTAACAAAAGTGAGGGCAAAGGTCAGCTCGAGCTTCCTTTAAGATACTAAAGCTCCACCACAAACTGCTCTAGCACTGTCACTGGAGCTCAACACACTTGTAGGAGAACTCTTAACTGCTAATTCTGTCACGCCTAGAATTACACAGAGTGATGGGGAAGAGGGAGGACCATCCTGCTCACTAACAATGTGTCACTCATAAACAATTAGGCTTTTTAAGTAGACTCTTTTTATTAAAGGTTAGCCGACTCCCTGTAGATGCCCAATCTTGATCTCAATTGAATATTCCAACTCTGTTCCCTTATTATCCTAAAAGCTACTGCTTGTGATAGTTTGGCATTGGTGTTTTTCATCCCGTTTTCCAGGTAATTCTTTGCCATGTTTTTTTAAACATGCTTCAATAGACTAAAGATAAATTAAAAATTAAATTACAATAAGTTATATTGACGATAAACATTTTTTGAAACAAAAATCCATGCGCTGTTTAGGAACCTAAAGCATTGATTAAAATAATTATTCTGAATCAAGGTGAAATGTTTAATTTTATGATGCGCTTAATCAGATCCTAAAGCACTGTGACTCAATCGAATCACTGTGCAGTAAGAGATGATCCCCCGTACTAAGCAGGTTATTATGTTTATTTGGCCTGATTGTGATGTATGCGTATTAACGAAAGCGTTGTGCTATGAAACGTACCTGCAAAAGCACTGAGACGAACACTCTGGCCGTAGTTAACACGTGAGATTGGAGTCACAATGTCGTTGATGAAGACCTGAGAGAAGCCGTCAGCCAGCATGGCCTCCTCCAGCGTTTGATTGAGCAGTGTGAGGAAGCTATCTCCGCCCATGGCATGCAGGAGCCGCTCGACGCTGGAGAAGGAGTAACCAAATTGCTGGTACTGATAAATCCTGTTGGGAGGAGTAGACGGAGTTAAATCAGAGGGTAAGTATAAGCACCGCCCGGCAGTGCGTTTTGTGTGGTGAGGTATTAAGTGTGAAAGTACAAAGCTTATCTGTGAAATAAATTATAAGGGTTATAAAGTTAAACTTGACTGGGACTTAAATATAAAGGCACTTAAATCAAGACAAGATGTGAAGCACTGATACAGAACATTCTCGTATATTTAGTACAATCATATTTTTGTCCTTCTTTCTGTAACTGCTGACCAGAACTGTGGTAAGATTCACCTCATGAATTTGTCCAGAATGCCCTCCACCCACATGTGCATGCGAAGGGAGTTTAAGCCGTAGCGCCACAGCATGCGCAGGAAATTCACAATGTACCAGTCACTTTCCTCGAAGGCCAGCTCCTTCCCGTCAAATATGGCCATCTTCGAGGGAACAACAGCACGGGTGGACAAACCTGATGATGGGAACGAAAATCTGAACATTTACCATATTAATATAGTCATGTCAAAAACTTTGTTTGGGGTTTGTTGTGGTTTTTTTGCCCTCTCAGCCAGCAATCATTTCTGATTCAGAACATTATCAGCCTCCTTTAGGATCCCAGCCATTACTTAGTAAATGTGTTTGGCAACCATGCTCTGAACTCCTCATTTGCAATCACAGTGCAGAGTCTGTCTCAATGGTTCTGCTTTAGCTCCTGAATTCTGTTGTTGTGGTTTGAATGGTCAGGAACCAAAGGCAGTGCACATAATGCATACCATCAGGAAACTGAAAATCGAAATAAATTTATCAGAGAAACTACCTGTGAACTTGGCAAGGAGCAAACAACACGGTATCCAAAGTTAATATCATTTACATTTACATTTATGGCATTTAGCTGACGCTCTTATCCAGAGTGACTTACAAGGGTATTCATATTACAGGTAGGCCAGTGTAGTGTTAGGAGTCTTGCCCAAAGACTCTTATTGGCGTAGAACAGCATAGCCACTCAAACCGGGATTCGAACCCCGGTTCCCCGGTAGTGGTTCCAAGGTGGGTAGTGGTGTATTTCGCTGAGCTACACCAACCACAGCTATATCAAAGCACTTATTAGTAGTGTATATAGCTGATATTAAAGTAATTCTTCTAATTTAAATATATTATAGACTATATACACTAACTGGTTCATCTGAGATAACCATCTTCACATGCTGTCTATGAGTTATGTGTTTGTAAAAAAACTCACCTAATCTGTCCACAAATTGCTTCATATGCAAATTAAGCGGGTGTATAACGGACCCTCCGATTTCATAGTTGTGTCCATTTATGTTTTCAGTAGCAAGCCGTCCTCCTACAGCTTGTGCTTCAAACACGTCAATCTTGACAGACGCTCCGAACTCCTGCCTGAGGAAATACGCTGCTGCTGTTCCTCCGATTCCTCCTCCGATGACCGCTAAGAGGGTCAGAGCAAAACCATATCCATTATATTTGCCACATCAAAACTACCTATTAAACAGTGTGAACATTTGATAGTGAAAGACCAACAGACGGTCCAGAATTACATTTTCCTTCTCATACACCAACATTCTGAAGTTTGGAATCTTTCATATGAATACATTTTGTTCATCAAATACTAACTTATACAACAGACTGATATTTTTCTATTCATCAAAAGACTGAAGCATTTTAAAATGTTTAATTTAATATGTCCCAACATTCTGGGGGAACAAAAAAAATACACTATTTTTATTTATTTATTATTACTATTACTGACAGTACTTTTTGGAGACTTTTTCCTGCATTTTATTTAATCAGTACATATAAAAACAAATTGTAGATCTGAATTTTATTCAAATTTTAAATTTCATTTGGGACATTAATTTAAACTAAAATTGGACCATAAACCGAATAGATCTTCAACTGGATTTTAATTTAATTAAAACTCTATTTTGGATATGAATTGTATTAGAATTTCATTACAGATTGTAATTTTATTAGAATTTCGTTCACCTCAGATTTAGGGTGGTAAATTATTCCAAAATTCTTCCACTTTCTAAATGCTAACATATAAAGTTTCAGTCCAGAGAAAAATGTTTTATCTTTAACAACAATATACAGTTCCAGAATAGCACATCAAAGCTTTTCTCTTTTCTACTATTTTTTAGAGTGAAAGTGTTCAGTTCCTCTAAACCTCTGCCAACACTTCACACCAGCCTTCTATATCACTGTTTCCCAATCTTGGCCATGGAGTTCCTCTTTAACGGCCAAGTCTTCCGCAGTTTAACTCCCAATTAATTACCAAACATTACTGACATAAGGGGTCAAAACAGGTGGAAGGTTCTCAGTGCAGGGTTACCAGAGTTCCTGCAAGATCAGGCTTGGGACCCACTGGTCTGTCTGCTTAGATTAGACGTGGAAAGAGAAGAACATCTAGGCAGGCTTTACCAATTTTCTTAGGCGGCTCTTTCAGCTCAGGGGCCGAGGCAAGACCCCTACGCCCGACCTGACAAATCCCGAGGAACAGAAGAGCTCTGACTGACAGATTTCTTAGAGACATTGTGGACACTTAGTTCTTCAGCGGTATTGACATCTAGAAAGAAAGAGAAATGAAATAAGCTAAGCAAATTTAATAGCTTGATTACAGAAACCCCAACAGTCCAGTGTAACCTCTCCTGGGAATTACAGCACAGCCTTTATCTGTATCTGTAGGCAGCAGAGCAATATTCCATGCCAAAGGTCAGCTAGGAAGGTCTAAACCACAACTTCCAGCTGAATAAATAGCATTATATATATACATAGGGTAAATCAGAGGCTAATTACAAATATCTTTTAATTATTCAAAACAAACAAATTTACTAAACAGTAAATTTACTCGCCTGTACAGACTAACTACTTTATTTTACTGTAAAACTTCTATCTATTTTTCTTCTCAAACTACTGTAAAAGCAACACCTTAAACGTTTGCTTATTTGTTTTTTGTGTATGAAAATTGGGAATAGCCTCACCGTTTCCAGAACTTTATTAGGAGAAAGTTGTACCCGTACTTTAACAGTTAGTGAGGTGTTAGCAGGCTGCAGCTAAAACCCCTCCACCCTGGGCAGAACAGCAGTGTGAAGCCTGCAACAACAACCACCAGCACCCGTAGATATTTTTCAAAATAAAAGTTTAATATATTGTTAAAAATATGTTATCAAAAAAATGTCCATATACTGAACATATGTTTTCCGGGGTAAATGCACGTACGTCGGGTGCCCTGTTAGATTTTAAGTAAGCAGGAATTACTAACGGACGACTGTTCTTTTCAACACTATATGTACTACTTGGAGATAAGCAGCATCTAAATTATTATTGTGTCTCTTGTTGTTGTTGTTACATTTGGTCTTTTATTTTGAATTACAGTGGCTGAAGACCTGAATAGGAAGTGGCGTCAAGTGGAGGCGGAAGCAGCGTGTTTGTCCGTGTCTCATGCTTTTCCTCGCCTGTGAGAGGGTCACCTTACTGGTTCCGTTGATTCCTGTCATTTACTCAGATTAACAGCGGGATTAGTAGCTCTACAGCCCCCTTATTTATTTATGCAGTCTCGCTTTTTAGTAATGCCTCAAACCGCGTGTTTATGAAGATGTTTATGTAGTATGGCCGGGTAGCTGTGTTACAGGCTGACAGAGAAAGAGAGATTTGTAGTCTTTGCATTTCCAGCATTTCCAGTGTTAAGCTGTTGTAGTTGACGTGCAGATGGCCGAGGCGCAGCAGGCCCGCGTGCAGAAGGCGGTGGAGGAGATGGTCCAGAGTCTGGAGAGAGAGCATATTCGCAAAATGCAGGTAAAACCGCTCAAAACAGGAGAATCAGGGGGGTTTATGGGGCAGAATCCACACCAGTCACAGATAGAGGTGAGTACTATCTAGTGCAGTATTGGTGGGTATTAATAAATTACATATTTGTATATCAGTATATCTCTGCGTCAGATGGTGTTTAAATTGAAGTGAATAATTTGCTACTCTGCACTGAAACACAATAACATATCACTAATCTGTCAGCCTGTCATAACATTCAGGGTTTACACCAAAGGGGGCTCAGGAAATTTACACAATATATAAATGTCTGTCTATATTACTAATAATATTATTAGTAAAGTGATTCCACTATTTTATGGACATTCATGCATGCATTATACAAGTTATTGCATGTATAATATACATATTGTTCTCGTCATGTCAAACCTTTACCCTTATGGTGAATGGAATGGTCCAAAATTAATTGGAAAAGGTCTTAACTTCTATTGCAAGCTAAGGATGTCTTTTTTTTTTTTTTGTCTTTGTTGTTTTGATATACCAGGTTTTGTTCTTACAGCAGTGATGTCACTGTATCATGGAATGCACATGTAGATGATAAACTGCCTGGCCTAAAATCAATTGCACACTGAAAAAGTTTTAGCTTTGATTACATTTGATGTGCCATTGTTTTGATAAGCTCATGAAACAGAAATATCTTGTGTTGACGATGGGATAGTGCCAAAGAGTGTCCCAAAGACTTTCAGTGGGGTTAAGATCAGGTGTAACATGGTAACCTAGTCATTTAGTACATTCAGGAGGTCTTCACTTGCATAATGTTGCTGAGCCTCGACCTGACCAACTGAAGTAACCCCAGATCAAATCCCTGCCTCCAGAGGCTTGTACAGCGTTTCATTGCTTCAGAATTCAGTCTTTATGCTCCCTAGCAAATTGAACCATATTTAGTTTTTGAACCCTGTTCAGCTGCTTAGTCCCAGTCCTGTAAGTTTTCATCATACATTGTCCAACGTAGCCATGAGTTCTGCCGTCTGTTTTTTGCCATTTGACTTCACCAAGCATTTACGTGATCTTCGGTCACGGTCAATCAATTATTTTTTTAATCACATTACGTCCTCAACGCTGACGGGTCACCACTCTTCTTCCAGGTTTAATAACGCGCTGGGCATTTCCAGTTTCCATTATTTATCCATTTATGTATAATATTGTCTAATATATTTCTTTTTTAATCTGAATTTCTTAGGGCCGCATGTTCAGATGCAGTGCAGACTGTTGTGAGCGTTCTACAGACTCTATGAGCCAAGTGCACCAGTGTATAGACGTTTGTCATGCACCTCTGGCCAAAGCACAGGGACTGGTCACTAGTGAACTTGAGCAGTTTCAGGTGAGTACAGACCCATTTGTCCGTAGTTTGGCATTTCCATGGTAACTTTCAGATGTGTTTACATTTCAAGCCTAATTGCTCAATTCAGATTTTTCACTCCAATCTGATCTTTCTGCCTCGAAAATTGACCTTTGACAGTTGACCCATGTATCTAGACCTGAAATGAGGAATGTGTACAGTGTTTTAAATGAGTAATGTCCTGACCATAGCGGTTATACGGGACCTGGAAAGAGTGCTCACAATGCTCACTGGCAGGCGGGGCAACAGAGACACTGGAGAACCAACAAATGAATGTGTATAAATAGAAGTTCAGTTGTGTGTAAAGTACGAAAAACTTTTTTTTTGGGGGAGCTATTCTGTTCTCATCATGCACCTCTTGGTTCCCTCTTGGTTCCATCTTTTACAAGAACTACATCTCTTATTATTGTTACACAGATGAGACACAGCTTTACCACCTGCTTTAACAGGGTGAGAGTGGCTCTCTGTGCCTCGTTTTGGCTGGTTTGAGAGACATACAGTCCTGGATGCTTAAGAATTAAACCAAGACAAACTAACATTATTATTGGTACCCAGAGCTATAACTAATGATCTGGGGTCATTGTTGCCATATGTACATAGCCATGTAGAGGATCTCGGTTTTATTTTCATGATTTATTTATTTATTTATTTATGTATTTAAAACTTTAGGAAACTCCAGAGTTAAGCTTGTCATGTTTACAGATTGTGTAAAATGCAGCTGTGAGGCTCGTGGCTGGCACTAAGAAAAGGAAGCGCATTACCTCTGAACTTGTGTCAGTGTACTTCTTACCAGTAAAATACAGAGCTCAGTTTAAGGTGTTATTATTTGTTTTCTAAAGCTCCTCTGCTTCTGCGCTACCTCATGAGCTTCACAGTTTTCCAGCCAATTGCTCTTAGCATTCCTTGCTCTCGGATATGGTTCAGAGTTAACCAGGCCTTTTCTAAAGTTGCCCCAAGACTCTGGAACAGTCTTCCGCTGCAATAAACTTTTACAGTATATATTTTTAGGTCCAAATAAAACACCTGTTTTTGCCTCAGGCATTTGAGTCCTATTAAAGATATACATATTGTGTGTTGGTTTGTTCTGTCTTGCCGTCAGTATCTTTATTGGCAGGTTTTTTTTTGTTTTTATGTGTAGCCTACTTGTTGAATTCATCATGCTATTTTAGCTAGTTATTGTTAGTTATTTTAATTGGTTTATTGTGCAGCACTTTTCCAGACCCTTGTCTTTTAAAGGTGCTGAAATGCAGTTGACATGACTTTTTGTTGATATTACAAAAGAGAGCAAATCAATGTTTCTTTTGCAGTCTAAACATTATTTTGCAAATTGTAGTGCAGAATGGGGAATAATAAACTAAACTGACACAATTTTTGATGTCCTGCATTTGATCTCCAGCATGGTAAATTGATAAATATTAAAGATTTAAAGGTACAGGTAATTAAAGGTATTTGATTCACAGTAGTGGGTCCATGATTTGATATTCTTATGATATTCATTAATTATTAATTAATTATTAATTGATTAATTTATTCATTTTCTAAACCACGTATGCTCTTGGGTCGTGAAGGGGGCTGGTGGGCTCATTGGGCGGAAGACAGGAATCACCCTGGAGAGATGCCACTGCTACTGTTTGTCTAGAACAGAGCATTTCACCCTAAAACACTTTCAGTGACTGTTCACATCTTAACCATCGACTTATTAATAATAATATGAACATGCAGCTTGTTGGATCTCTTTCAGGATCGTCTGACACGATGCACCATGCACTGCAACGACAAGGCCAAAGATCTGTTTGATTCTGGAGCAAAGGAAACAGCCGTGCGCTCGTTGATGGAAAAGTGTGTGGGCAGCTGTGTGGACGACCATCTAAGTCTGCTACCTAGCATGACCCGCAAGTTAAAGGAAAGCCTTCAGTCTATAGCTAAGTGAACCTACAGCTTAAATCCATTTTGTAATAGTTTTGTGAAGGAATATTATTAGAAAGTTTCATGATGGACTTTGATGTCTGTTATCCCCACAAAGTTGGGTGTCTTCATCACTGATGCCGTACTGTGACTTCATATTCATGTTATGATTGTCTGCTGTTTCTGTTTTTGTACGGACAATAAAATCATTACAGTGAAATGAAACCTATTTGAACTGTGATCTAGCAGTGAGGGCTCATATTTAATTAAAGGGGAAAAACACTGATATACACTTCATCTTACAAAGTTATCTGGTGTGAAATAGTTCATTGCAGTGACTCAAGACTTCTTTACAGTGGGGACGGGGACTGATGTGTCAATGCCACAACTCTATCTACACTACAACTCTAGACTATAGAAACACCCAGACTTACCATGAAACCTACACCTGTCTTCTGAGCGTTTATATGTAATGATTATGGTGAAGTTTTATGGAGAGATTTATTTTTCCTTTTAACATCCAATGTTCATCAATCTATTAAACGATGTCTCAGAAATTAATTTACATACAGCAACCCTAAAGACAGTTACACACACAGCCTCTAAAATTTAGCGAGTCAAAAGAAACTGGAAAACGGTGAAATAATTATGACTGACGCTGCCCCCACAAGGCTGGCTGAAGGTACTCCTTTTGAAAAGTTAATGTTCATCATACCAAAAATCAGACCTTGTTAGCAGGTAAGTGGGTGGAGAAGTAAAATTCAATAAATCATGTAGGATATGAGCACATTAAAACTAATCACAAATAAAGTGAGGCACCTCGATGGCAATGTCTCTTCTGTGTCATTTTATTTCCGTTCCATGCCATTTTGGTCCAAAATGCAAGTAATGTTTATGATGTATAAATATCCCAAGTATTCTACAGTTATGGAATCATGGAAAACATGAAATGCCCAAAAACCAATACTGTCAGCTTTACTCCTGAAATGGAGCTGCAGTGACAAACACTGGTAGACAACAAGACGACCTTTAAAAAGCCAGCACCAGTTTTGTTAAAGAAACAAAACACTGAATAAATAGGAATGCAGGACAAAAATCCTAACAGTGTACAGCACAACATGAATTTACATAAAAGAACTTATGAAATGTTAACTTTCATACAAAACAAAATCTAAAACTTACAAAAACAGGCCTGAACAAACGATGACCAAGCACAATCATAAGATACACGCAACTGTTAACTTGTTCTGTGGATGATTACAGCAAAATCATAAAAAAGTCTCACCCTATTAATAAATAGAGGAGTAAAATAAAACAATAAAAAAAACATACAAATAATATACATATATATATATAAAAAAAAACAAGGTGTAGAAATTGGACGCTAAAAGGAAGGGAGGCTTCTTCAAGGCTGATCAGCTTCGTGGGTTGATGGGAAAAGATGATGGATGTCACAGGATAAAGACTGAGGTCACTGGCTGATTCACGACACGCTGCGAGCGCTGCTTTCTGGTTCTCCTGTGTCGGCCCGGCGCTCGGAGGAGGGTGACGTGTACAGGAAATTACAGCACACATACAGCGGGAAAGACAAGAGACGGCTGTCCAGGTTCATCACCACATACTCCTGCAAGAAAGATATGAAATTAGAATCCAAGAACTGATATGTTGGTCTTTGCAACACTGATATCTGAGCATTTGTGTGCATTTAATTTAAAAGATGTGTAGTCATGACAAACCTGGTCCTTCTCCAGAGTCAGAAGCTGGTAGCCTGTAGAGCGACTACAAATCAGTTTACCACTGCTGTCAAAAGAGGCAAGTCGTAACCTGTATAACAAGAAGAGAAAGACAGGAAAGAAAAGAAAAAATAAGAGAATGAAGGATTCCACAGTTAATCCCAACACTATTACAAGAGTAATCATGATGAACACAGATCACCTGAACGCAAGGTGCCGTCGTGGCTGTAGACTGACAGCGCCCCCACATGGCTGGCTGAGGGTATTCCTTTTAAAGACAATGAAGCGGTTGGTGTAGGTGACCAGCAGATCAAAACCGTAATTAAAGCCGGTCCATCTCCAGCAGTACTGACGAGACATGAAGAAATCATCACAACCGTCACCCAAATTAAGTGAAACGGTGAATCCTAAAAGGATGGTAAAAAAATATAGATAGACTTTTATACAGCAGTATTAACTCATAGACTTACATCTCCATCTTTGTTCAGTTTTCGTCCACAGCGCATGCTGTTTCGCTCAAACTCCTCTTTATTGGCTTCTTGTGGCCTAAAAAATGCCCAGAGATAAAGAGACAGATTAGACATGTAAAATGTAATCAAAGCATGTATATGAATAGAAATATGCTATAGGTCAACAGCTTAATTCTTACTCCACATGTACATATTTTAAACCTGACACTACAAAGCATTCAAGTTGTTTAATTTAATATTTGAAGCTTTTGGGGAACAGATGTTTTTGATGACAAACAATGCAGTGTAATTGTTGAGATACTCTTGATATAAAGAAAATTAATCATTTCTCGAACTTCATTCTAGATGTTCTTCTAGATTTTGTGTTCTAGAATCTGCATTCTAGATTTTACTTCTGCTATTAAAAAAAGAACTATTAAGTTTTAGAGTATTAGCATCACATTCAAATCATTTAATACAATAATCAGCCCCTAAATAAGTTTAATACTCAATCCAAGATTCAGACTTACTACATGGCTGTAACCAGTTTCGTGTTTTGTGTGATAGGCATGCAGGTACTACAGGATCTATTCATACTCACCCATTGTCATTGTCGTGTTCTGTTCTCAGCATGGCAAACCACTGCTGCTTATATATACTGGACAACCAATCTAAAGACAAGAAAGAAAAAAGTGAGAACTATCCAACAGAAAGGCTACCTGCTTGCCTACTGGGCTTGTTAAATGAGAAATCTATTTTATTGGTAATTTATTTTAAATGCTTGGTGAGCACTGTATTATTTTTAAAAAAACAAAAAAACAAAAAAAAAAATAACACCTGAAAACTCACAGAAAGTCTGGAACCTTTGCACTTGTTTAGAGTGCTCATTTGTTTAAAAACAGCATACCTTAGAACTGCAAGCTCTAGAATACCGTTGTATGCAAAAGCCCATGTGCCAATATGGACAAAAGTTTTGTTCAAATGATATTTTTGTTGGTTCTTGTAATTATAATTATTGTTTATTTGCCAAGTTTAGTCTACTGGGAAAAACATGAACATGGCCCGTGAAAAAGCTATGGCACATTTTATAGATTTGACTTTTTAATTAAATAATGAACCAAAATAAATAGAGCTTGTGTTATCTTTGTAGAGGATGCATTATCTTTACAAAATAACCAAACATGTCAATAGACAAGTGATGCCCAAACTCTGGCACATTACTGCATCTCATTATTGCATATTCTAGGCTAAAGTCACATCACAGTAAGACTCCTCTTATCCTAGTGCAGGTTCTTACCTTGTGGAATGATATTGTCCCGTTCGAGGATGCGGGCGGAGGCCAGGTCGTTGATGATGTACTGCAGGCGAACATGTCTGAAGACAGGGGTGAATGGCAGACCTTGCTCTATACACAAAAATGGCTCATCTTCTCCTAGCTCTGTGTAACAGAGGGTGAATAACAGGTGGGTGAGAAAAAACTAATTCACAACAGCCTGACCAAGTTAGAATAACGCTAGTTTCAGCACAAAACCCCTTGGCCACAGATGTAGATGGTGCACCAGATATCTATTGCACACCAAGTTATGACATGGATTTTGTCCGTTATACTCTGACACCGAACAGGCAGGATAAGAGCCTAACAGTACTTAACCCAAGCCAGAACCAGTAAAGTCAAATGGAGCAGAGAGAGGAGGAGCAAGATTACAAACATTTATACAGTTTTAAAAATATATGTTTGGTCACAATATTATAAAAAGTATGGGCTGCTGCAAAGGGATAAAAATCCAAGACTTATCACAGACCAGTGCACTACGAGGTGAACTTCCAGTTCCCCAGGAGAGTGGACTTGGGGAGGAATATACAAACAGGGTACCAACAGACTCGTGTGTGTGTGTGTGTGTGTGTGTGTGTGTGTGTGTGTGTGTGTGTGTGTGTGTGTGTGTGTGTGTGTGTATGTATATATATATATATATATATATATATATATATATATATATATATATATATATATATATATATATATAGATATATATATATATATATATAAAAACACACCACTTCTTCTTTTACAGAGCCACGAGTCCGCATCAACAAGAAGCTGCTTAATGGGGCCATCCCAGGACGGATTGAGCTGCAGAAACATCCACTGCAAAATCAAAAACAAAAACTTAAAAAAAAAAAAAAAAAACCTGTATATACACCAGTGAACAACAGGTAATAACAATATTATATATAATATAGAAAAAGTAAGTGTTCATATATACAGGGTGTGCAGGCATACCTCATTACAGTTACTGTATTTATTTTAATGAATTAAAATATGACTATAGAAAAAAGGCATCCAACTCTCAACTCGCCAAAAAACTGAATAGTAGGCCTTTAGCATGTCTGTGCAAAGTAAATATTAAAAATATAAATAACTTAAAATTGTATTTCAAACCTATCTAACTAAGATCAATGGATTGTCACACTACCTTCTTCAGAGCAGTGTAGACATCCATCTCCACTTGCATGACAAACAGGTCAGATGATTGAATCAGCTGTTCAATTACTTCAACCCTTTAAACAGAAACGAACAAACAAATAAAGAAGTCAACCCATGCCTTCAATACTGCTGTAAATAGCCTGAACCATTCAAAGAGGAGTATGAATACCCCAGTTCTTTCATTAGGTCCACATTCTGATGGGTCATCAGGTTATTAAGAAGCCACTCCAGACACCTGCAATGCCCAAAGAATGGGTCAGGACACGAGGTTAAAGGCAGCAACTCATAACAGAGAGAAGAGAAAACCTACTTCTTTGTGACAGAGTCCAGACCATACATGTTGGCAGCTGCATAGTAGCCACACACAGTTTTAACACTGACATTTTCCTTCATAGTCTCTCCACACTGCTGGATCAGTCCATCCTGTGCAAACACATACATGAAGTCCAGTGGGCTATCCCAACGAACAGGTACGCATAATACTGCTCTGAATATAAACAACACGACATGTCAATCAATAGTTATTACAATATTGGCCTTTCCAATGCTAAAACAGCAGAAGCCTGCAACATGCTAATGGGACATCTCTGTTGAGCATCTATACATATAATTTATTCTATTCTATTGGAAATAGGACTCTTATGATCTAGCAAACTTTATTTTCATTAAAACGATGAAGCTTAATCTTTAGTCTTTAATCACAACAAACAGTTTTAATGTGTTTTAATAAATTGTAAATGACTGTTAAAATGTAAAACTGGCTCCAGTAAAAGATATTAAAACAAGAAAAGTTTGTATGAATCAAACAGACCTGTTTTAGAGTATTTGTGACCTTACATACACTTAGAAAATGGTGGTTTGATTGAGGCAGGAGTACTCCTGTATTGCTTTAACATGGACCAGAATCTTATTGAAATTTTTTCAACATCTTTTGGAATCCATGCCACAAAGAATTGAGGCTGTTTGGAGAGCAAAGGGAGGCTTTACCCAGTATTAATATAAGGGCTGGGTATTGCCTACAACCTCGTTATTTTTATACATATAAGGATAGAGACCATGATATAATAGGAATTGTGACACATGCTGATTTTGAATAATGTCGTACATGGATGTAATAACTGTTGCTAACAGCTGATCAGCACAGTGTCTTGTCATGTGAAGACAGAGCTTTGTCGTGTTACTGCCTGTATTTTACTTTGTTTCTGCATAGCTCGCATATTGCATGACTCATATCCAACTCCCAGCATCATACTGCTTACAAAAATCTAAAATGCTCTCATATATTTGTGTTCAGTTTTGCAGCAGCAGTGTGTTTTTTTTTTATAACTGTTCATCCAGTGTTGAACTGAGAGGTGTGCTGTTAAGTGTCTTTGCTAACACCCATTAGCCTAAATGTGCTGGTGATGTTTCTTTTTCGAAACTGTAGTCAATGGATTTGAAGTAGTGTTTCTAAAAATGCCTAGTGAGTGGTCATGATGAACCAAACTTGTAGAAATGTGGTTTCTGCTGCACTGACCAGCTGAAGCATGCAGGCAGCAGCCAGGATACTGACAACTCTGCTGGGTTTGATTAGCACATCATCTCTGTAGAGAGAGCCAAACACCACCTGCAGGGCTACACACACACACACACACACACACACAAAATTACAACAGAAGTCATTCATACATATCGTGTATATATATCAACTGGAACATGATGTGGGTTTATAGCAAGAAGCACCCTGTCTCAAGGGCATTTACAATGGGCCAGTTTGGCTAGCTATCTAGATCGGATAGCAAACATCTGAGTTCTGTGGTATTAAACTTTGGTTTTCTTCATTCCTCTACATGAAGGAGCACAGTACTGCGGTACTCTGAAAACATCTCAGCTGGTCATTAGGGGTATGGACCTGGACATGTTAACAAGCAATCTGAAGTGGAATAAATGCAACCCTTTATAAGGCAAAAATCGAGCCAGAATAAACAAGGAGGTGATTATGAAATTATTTAGCCTGTCTTATACCGCTACCACTCTGAACTAAAGCGTGACACTGTGAGTCAGCGCAGCAGAGCTAGGATGGTATATGTTTTCACATTTTAACAGCGCAATAAAAAAAAGTACGTAAATCATAGTACAGAAATGTGCTGACTAGGGTCATTTTGCAGTTCGCTTTTACTATAAATAGGTAAATAAATATCCCAAAATAAAAAACAAATACCTAATACCCAACGGTCCAGCCGTAATACGCAAGAATACATATATACATACACATTTTATATACACATACACATACATACTTTTCTATGCCGCAGTACAAATTAATTAATAAACGCGTGTTAGTTGACCCGAGAAAACATTACACTTTGAGCTCCAGTGTCCAGGATTGGAGCTGAAACACCCTGGTTGGTCACCCATCAAAGTCTGGGAACAATGAACACAGAATAGCGTTTTTTAAAAACGTAAAGCCTTACCCTCTGTGTCGATATTCTGGTCAGGGATCTCTAATTCAATGACCATCATGCTTGACTCCTTCCAGGAGCCACTGAACATGCTGGAGAAATACCCGGACTGCACAAAAATACAAACAAACAAATAAATAAACCAAAAAGGCCATTGGTAAATAAATCAACTGATCTATCATTCAAACAGTGGAATAAACTTTAAAAAGGGGGCCCTACAACTACACACGGTACAGTGTTTCTGACAGTTATTACCTTATTTCATGGGCCATGAATGTAATTTTCGTTAAATCGGTATGAGCTGTGGAGCCCTACCTGACACAGGTAAACTTTGTGCAGGTTCCATTCTTGGCCCAGTGCACAGATACGGATGTCACTGTTTTCTCCGTTCAGAAACAGGGTCTGGTATATGTACTTCGAGGTGCTTTTCAGCTTCTTCCTGTAATAGTTCCACACAGGGCAAGCCAAAGGAAAGCAGGAAAATAAGAATCAACAGAGAATTACTAATACTTGAAATTAAAACAAATCATATGTATCAGACATACTACAGATTGATTTAGCTTTACCATACAGTTTTCATCTCACAGCACATTTTTGTCATAATCCTGATGGCACCAAAAAACTGTATAAATTAGATTTTTGGTGAGCCATTCCTTTAAAAATGGACAAACATACAAGTATTTGCTCATTTCTTTTTTATTTTTGCCACTTCTGGCAATTTTGCTTTGGATAAAGCACTGATTTAGTTAACATCACTCTCGCTACCACCAGGGTATACAATATGTAGTCAGATCTATGTGGACACTTGACCCTTGCCCCTGTATGAGCTTGCTGGATATCTCTTCCTTTACTAAAATAGCCCTCCTCCACTAAACTTTTATATTGGCACTATGCGTTCTTGTAGGTAGCGTTCCACCGGCATCCACGAAACCCAGTTTTGACCTTTAACCTGCCAGACTGCAAAGCATGACTCATTGCTCCAGAAAACATGGTTTCACTGGCTCTTAGTGAGTCCAGTGGCAGCCTGCATTACATCATGCCAGGATGGATGTCCACATCTGTCATAGGAATGTTTGCAGCTGCTTGGTTTGTGTGCAGATGCCTTTACATTTTCCGACTCACAGTTGGTGTTCTTTGAAGAAGCAATGGAACTCTGTAGTACGTAACAGTGGATAGGGATATTCGTTTACCTCTGCACACCAGCACTAAGCACACATGCTCAATGAGTTTACTTTGGATCTGAGCTGTTGTTACTCCTAGACACTTGCAACACACAATACCATCACATATCGTTGACCGGGGTAGAAATTTCACAAACTGTCTAGTGGTATCCTATGACAGTGCCATGTTTAATTAAGAGAGCCGTCCACATGCTTATACACTGCTCAAAAAAAAATAAAGGGAACACTCAAATAACACATCCTAGATCTGAATGAATGAAATATTCTCATTGAATACTTTGTTCTGTACAAAGTTGAATGTACTGACAACAAAATCACACAAAAATCATCAATGGAAATCAAATTTATTATCCAATGGAGGCCTGGATTTGGAGTCACACACAAAATTAAAGTGGAAAAACACACTACAGGCTGATCCAACTTTGATGTAATGTCCTTAAAACAAGTCAAAATGAGGCTCAGTATTGTGTGTGGCCTCCACGTGCCTGTATGACCTCCCTACAACGCCTGGACATGCTCCTGATGAGGTGGCGGATGGTCTCCTGAGGGATCTCCTCCCAGACCTGGACTAAAGCATCCGCCAACTCCAGGACAGTCTGTGAATGGAGCGAGACATGGTGTCCCAGACGTGTTCAATCTGATTCAGGTCTTGGGAACGGCGGGCCAGTCCATAGCTTCGTTGCCTTCATCTTGCAGGAACTGCTGACACACTCCAGCCACATGAGGTCTAGCATTGTCCTGCATTAGGAGGAACCCAGGGCTAACCGCACCAGCATATGGTCTCACAAGGGGTCTGAGGATCTCATCTCGGTACCTAACGGCAGTCAGGCTACATATGGTGAGCACATGGAGGGCTGTGGGGCCCTCCAAAGAAATGCCACCCCACACTATTACTGACCCACTGCCAAACCAGTCATGCTGCAGGATGTTGCAGGCAGCAGATCGCTCTCCACGGCGTCTCCAGACTGTCACGTCTGTCACGTGTGCTCAGCGTGAACCTGCTTTCATCTGTGAAGAGCACAGGGCGCCAGTGGCGAATTTGCCAATCTTGGTGTTCTCTGGCAAATGCCAAGCGTCCTGCACGGCGTTGGGCTGTGAGCACAACCCCCTATTTGTGGACGTCAGGCCCTCATACCATCCTCATGGAGTCAGTTTCTAACCGTTTGTGCAGACACATGCACATTTGTGGCCTGCTGGAGGTCATTTTGCAGGGCTCTGGCAGTGCTCCTCCTGTTCCTCCTTGCACAAGGCAGAGGGAGCGGTCCAGCTGCTGGGTTGTTGCCCTCCTACGGCCTCCTCCACGTCTCCTGGTAGCGCCTCCAGGCTCTGGACACTACGCTGACAGACATAGCAAACCTTCTTGCCACAGCTCGCATTGATGTGCCATCTGGGATGAGCTGCACTACCTGAGCCACTTGTGTGGGTTGTAGAGTCCGTCTCATGCTACCACGAGTGTGAAAGCACCACCAACATTCAGAAGTGACCAAAACATCAGCCAGAAAGCATAGGTACTGAGAAGTGGTCTGTGGTCCCCACCTGCAGAACCACTCCTTTATTGAGTGTGTCTTGCTAATCGCCAATGATTTCCACCTGTTGTCTATTCCATTTGCACAACAGCATGTGAAATCGATTGTCAATCAGTGTTGCTTCCTAAGTGGACAGTTTGATTTCACAAAAGTTTGATTTATTTGGAGTTATATTGTGTTGTTTAAGTGTTCCCTTTATTTTTTTGAGCAGTGTAGTTCCATATAACGTATGTGTATGCGTACTTCACCTGCGTGGCGTCTCCAGTAGGCTGTCCTCTTCCTCTGGTTCACTGTCACACTCGCAATGTGGCGCTCTTTTTCTTTTTTTACACTCGCAGCCATGCCTGTTTCCCACACAGTGACCTTCCACCACTGGATCAGGGCTCTGTGGAGCAGCCTGAAAGCGGCTACCAAGGGATCCCATCTCCCTTCAGCTCCACACCCTGATCAAAACAAACAGCTTTTAAAAGACTTACAAAATGATTTACAGAATGCTTCATATGAAACAACAATGAGCAACTCTTGTGTTTAGGTAGATACAGCCAAGTGAGCTATCCCATGTGTTAGGACCTCGCATGTTAGATAAGCTACCAACATAATTAGGAAATGACAAAGGAACCAATCAATCACTATATGAATTAATAAATACAACGGTCATTTCTGGAAGTTCTACACATGTCTGTAACTGAAGCTTTTGTCTAAGCAAGCCAATGCAAACTCTATGCCAGTTCACTGTACAACCGATATATATACACGCTCAAATACATGTTAATGTCTGTTACAAGTTCCACATAAAACATGTAATTTCATATGACTATCTACTGAAACTCAACAGCATCAATGCAGTTATTTCACATCTTTCTTAAAAAGCTTCAAAGCATATGGCCTAATGCCAATGTAAGGCTAATGCAATTGTCAAAGAAACACTCTGAACAACTTTGTGCTCTGGCAGACTAAGGGGGTGATAATATAGCCATCAATAGCACATGAGCATATTACTTAGGAATTCATTGCACCAGCAAACGCTACAGCAACTGTGGGCGTGGCTTATGAGCTCCACCACATCTAGAAAGGACAGACTGAGTGAAATGCAGTTTCAGTCTGTGTTACAGTTAAAGGGTCCTTGTCAAGGAAAACTGGATTTTCCATGTTTTTGTGATGTAGTATACAAACTCGGGTACAGCTTCCCAGCATACTTTATGTCTGCATTCAAAAAAGCTACACAAATTGCCATTTTGATTCATTGCTTTTTGTGAATGACCTAAAACCACATCCTTTTACATATTTTCAATTATTTGGTGTACATACCTTTTGCCAGTCACAATAAAGTGTTTTGTTAAAGAAATAGAAATGTGAAGAAATAGCAGATTTACTGTATTTCAAAGGCATCTCTGCATCACGTTGACAGAAATATCTACTAATGTTAGCATGCTAACAAGCTAGTCCTGGTCCTTCCTGTTTAATAGCACCAATTTGCACCTCAAGAGGTGTAATGAGTCACTGTAGATGTCTTTAGTTCCCACATGAGCAGATATAGAAGAAGCACACCCTCACTCAGCTACAAAAAAGGTTGAAAGCAAAAAGAATAAGTGACAAAAACAACATCAAAATAAGCGCCAACACTGGCATCACTTTCCACTGCTGGAGACAGATCTTGGTGATTAAAGGGATGAAGGTTGATGCAATGATTCTCCAGACTCATAAGTAAATGGAGAGAAGAAGGAATGTGTGGTGTACGAATCTAAGAGATTGCATCTTACATATTGCTCCTTTAATTAAAGAACTATACAAATAAAAGGACATTGTTTCAGCTGAAACTTTTTTTTTTAAAAAGACACCACAAAGCCAATTAGAACTAACAATTTCTACACAATTATACATATATTACAAATAAAACAAGTCAAATTTATAGCCTATGGGCCCTTTAATGAAATTCAAACCACTATCAGATAGCAAATGGCAGTGGTCCTAGCAAACCAACAGGATTGGAATGGCAGCCTAATTCCAAGCTCAATTAAATTTTAAGTTTGAGATCTACAACTTGACAGACAATAGTGTTTACTTACACTAAATACACACACCAACCACCTTATTACCTTTAAGTTAGCGTAGCTAACCAGCTAACGTCTATAGCCAGGCTCTTTTTCCTAATAACTGTAAGGTTTGGTCTATGTAACTTAGGCCACAGATTTAGGCTGCTGCAGTGTACGACATTTTTACTCTCCCGCTTTAGTATTCAGAAATATTAATATTCCACTTCTCCCTCTCTTACAGAATAAACACAACAACCAAGCAAATGCCCTCCACTAAAGGAACCCAAGCAGCTCTTCCTGACAGCGGGCTTCTGACTGGAATTTGGCACTCCACCTTAAATGGTAGGTACAGACGTTAACTGCCGCACCATTTAAGGTGGAACTGAACATTCCAATAAAGTCCAACTTCAACTTAGTCCATGGCTAATAAACTACAGATACAACGTTTCCGATTAATTACATAAACTATGACGACTGTTGAAACTCAGAAGACGATACATCCAGCTATTCAGTACTAACACCATCAAATCAAACCTACATTTAGCTTCACAGGAGGCAAAACCTCTTACTGTCCAGTGCCGAGCTATACGAGTACATCAGCCAAGAAAGAGCAGGTGCTGTGTTGTGTCACTCTCACCTGTTTAATCCACTGGTGTAACAGCACTCCTGCGTCCCAGAGAGGCAGCTTATCAAACCGTCTCTCAGCTAAACTAAGCCAACTAACCAGCTTTTAATTGAATTTCCTTACAAAAGCACGAAGACACGGGGTGTCTTGCTGAAAATGAAACGGATGTACAACCGCCTGCAGTGATATACTACATATTTGCCTATTTATGTGCTGAAACAGACAGCTGTGAAAAACCGAAGCACTAACAGATTCAACAATAAACAGCAAACGGAACCGTTTTCCACGCTCATACCAAAAACCTTATTTTCCGGGCGGTTTTCAGGCGCGTGCTGCCCTCTATTGTACTGGAGCTTCGTCCTCCACATTTTCCACATTAGTTATGGCATCTACCATCAGTGTTTGTTAAGCCAACTTTATTTCGCCATAAAAAAAGTGTTCTGTCATATAGAAATGATGTTCACAGTGGCGGTAATAGTAACCAGACGTCCACTTCTAAAAGCTTCCTTACATGACATGACATGACATGGTAATGAATATAGTACCTAACGTTTGAGAACCGGTTTTAAGGAAGTTTTGTGCCAGTGTTTTGGTCTAAAACATGTGCTATATTAATTAATTGATTTTAATTCATGCATAGTGGAAGGGTATGCTAAAACCTCCCATTTGAGATTGCACTGTGGCACTATGTTCATGAAGTGACCGGAGTAGTTCATGTACAATCCTACATATATGAGTGTGTTTTTTTTTTTAGTTTTATAATATATAATATATGAAAATGTATACAATTATATACATATATATCAAGCTCAATTTTAAATATAAACATGCAGGTCACATGCAGGTTTCAGTAATTTCTAAAAATGTTTAAAATAACAATAATAATAAATAACAGAACATGTATATTGACTATAAAATTCTTGCGAAATTACGGTAACTGAAACAAAGTTTTTTGTATAATAATGAACAGTTTCTTTTTTTTAATAATGAGATCATTGATGGTTTCATGTATTATGATATTTACCAGACGTCGACCAATAGGAGGCGCTGCTGCGATAAAGTGGGCGTGACGTTTGGCTGGAATCAGCCAATGAGCGTTTAGCTATGGATCCTCTCTACTTCCAGTGTGCTGGCTGGAACCAGTGTGCCAGTGTTTGACACGTATCCATCTGTTTACGTGTCCAGAGCCACCCTATGCGCCCAGACACACTGTGGGGACACTGGTGGTCAAACATCTGGTGTAGAGCTTCATATCTGTGAAGTATGGAAACAGGCTCGTGCGAGACTGCAGCAGGTAAACAGCAGCACACCTAAGCCTCTATTAAATAACGTGTACTACGTGTGTAGCTGTGATGTCGTGTAGGAAATACCTGAAATACCTGAACTGCACGGGTTGCACATGAGCTCGTGGTCGAGTCCCTCTGGCTTTATTCAGGTGATTAAGCGTAAGCTGCAGTGCAGGTGGGCTGTAGAGCTGGAGGTGTATACACTGGACCTTATCTGTTAGCCAGTCTTTAAAAACTGTATTGCTTAAGTTGTTTGTGGATGCAGAGTTTCAAATTAGTTTTTGAGTTTCTATTAAAGTGACACTCCAGCCAAAATAATATGTTAAACATGTTTGTCTGTGTCCTACAGCAGTGAATTTGTGTTCTCTTGTGTGAGCTTTTATGATTTAAATCTAAGAAAATACACTTCTGATCATGCATATTGAAAGTGAAAAAAAAAAAAATATATATATATAAATAAAGAAAGAGGTACTAAACATCCACTGATTGAGGCTCTATGACTAATGCCACCACCAAATACTATTAATATGTATTAACCTCTAGAGCAGTGGCTAGATGTCAGGGGTTGGGGATACCCTTTGGTGTGATGCATGCTGGGTATTTTATTGAGAGAAACATAAATGGAAAGATGAGGAGATATTAATGAAATTAATGACACAATTAAAGTTTATCTTTAATACAAGTCATTTTCCCTCAGTAACTAAAATCTCACCACCATCACAGGTGCTCCATATATTAAGCGTGCCAAAAAGATGAAAGGGGGCCATACACAAGGGAAAGCAGCTGCGGACAAACCGGCAGAGTCCAGAATGAAAGGCCTTTTTGGTTTTGAGAAAGAGGATCTGACTTCATGGCACCGGTTTGTGTGTCTCCTCAACCGCCCCACAGATCCTGCGTCTCTAGGCATCTTCCGCTGCCTTTTTGGTAAGTCGTATGTTGAGTGAAGTGTTGCTTATATGCTTATTGACCACTTTATTGGAATCCCTTTTCATCACTTCTGGACAGTTAGAACCTGTGACCCACTGTAAATGTCCAGTTAGTGCTAGATAGGTGTCACTGGTCAGAACCTGACGAATAATGTATAGTGTAGAGGGGTGCTAAAAACTATACACAACAATCTGCTACAGTCTGTAACTGTACACTTACGTAGTGGAGCTATAAGGTGGGTATTTCTACTAAAGTTAAAAGTTTTGCATCATTTTTGCAAAAAAAAGTTCTATATGATGGAAATGTATTATTATTATTATTATTATTATTGCCCTAATAGATGTGTCACCATCACATTAAAGTCATCTTTAAGTTTTCTACAAGGAAAACAAATTTATTGAACTTTTCTGAAAAGTTTTCTTGTTTGTACAGTATTTGCTGAAGTGTTCCTTTAAACCTTTCAGTTTCCTCACAGTTGCTTATCCATCTTTATGACCACACTGCTCTGTGTTCATAGGTATGTTGATGGCTATAGACATCACTCAGGAGCGAGGGCTCAGCCACCTGGACTATAAATACCTGGATGGAGCACCTGTCTGCCGCTTCCCTCTCTTCAACTTTCTGGAGCCTCTCCCTATGGACTGGATGTATTTTGTCTATCTGGTGATGTTTATTGGTGAGTGAGCTTCTTCACAAAGCAGAATCAAAGCCTCTTTCAGTCGCCACAGCACTGCCCAGTGTGCTATTTCTCTGAGTTCCAACAGTTCCTTTAAGTGATGAAGCGCTTTTATTAGTAGCTGATGGGTGAGTCAGATGTGTTGATGAGTTGAAATCAGTGCCATGATTTACTGTACACGTCATAAGACACCTACCTTGTACTTGCACTCACTGGTCATTTTATAAGAAACACATATGTGCTTTGTACAGGGGTTGGGTGATCTAGTAAACAGTAAATTACATGATGTGTATATACGTATATACTGTCGCAGGCCGAGTCCATCAGTTGAGCCACAATTAAAAAAAAATACTATCAAAATCTGCAATGATGTCATACATGCTAATTGTTAGATATATGCAATGATATTAAAATCTAATCAATTGTGTTTTAGTAGAGAATGTAAATATTAATTTAAATGTTTAAAGCATTCTGAGCGTTTTGAAGACACTGGGCTAAAATGATCTAAATTTTAATGCATTTTAAAAATGTTTTTTTTCTCCAATGTAAATGCAGATGTGATCAGTCCTGATTACTACATATTACAAATATTCACCCCTACGTGGTAGTTGCATGGAAGTATGTGCATCACCACTAGGTTGAATATAGACTAGGACCCAAAACTCTCTAGCCGAGACAGACTTTGTGGTCATGTATCGATGAAGTCCTAGAGGCTAACACAATCTATGCATCAACAGGTGTCCCACAGTCTCTAATTAGAGGAGTTTCTGATAAAGTGGATTGTCAGTTTAGTGCCTTGGCCACAGTATTGAACCTGCATTTTTCTGTGAAGGAACTTGCCATTAAAAAGAAAATGCTGTGTTAATGAGACAGATAATCTACCATTGTGCATGTGTTTGTGCAGGTGCTGTTGGCATCATGCTGGGCTGTTTTTACCGCCTCTCTTGTCTTATGTTCATATCCACGTACTGGTACATATTCTTCTTGGACAAAACGACCTGGAACAATCACTCTTATCTGTACGGCCTCATCGGGTTCCAGCTTACCCTGATGGATGCTAACAGATACTGGTAAGATGATGACCTGAACTTAAGCATTTCTCTTTTGGATGGAAAAGGAGGCTTTGCTTATTTGTGACTGTACGTGCTGTTCTGCAGGTCAATAGATGGTCTCCGTAATCCTAAAAAGAGGAACGCGCATGTACCGCTGTGGAATTACAGCCTGCTCAGAGCACAGGTTTGATATACAAGTTTGTGCTAAGACAGAGCTTTGTCTCTATCTCTCCATATTAGAATATTTTATTATCTGCTGCCTCTGAGTACTTTTGAGTATGTCTGATATCATGTTATACGTTTGTAATGCACACTGTCAGGCCAAAGGAAAGTAGCAGTTTGGATTTAAATAAGTACCTAGAGGCTTTTTATTGGATAACTACTGCTGCAGTGATTAATATGTTTCAGCTGGTAACAATTCTTTGAACCCTGATTGATGCAGCAAGTAGCTTCTGATTTTCTAAACAGCCATGTGGGTAGATGTATCTTGTGGTAATAGAGAGGATGTCACTGTTTCAGAAGGCTAAAATTATTGGTCTGTACTGGTGAACCGTCAATTTGCGGAACAAATGTGCTCGGAAAAAAACTTTGTAAAAGATTGTAAACGTAGATCAGTTAAGTGTGTAGTAAAGTCAGCATGTAAATAACTCATATCTATGTTTAATAGTGAAAGTTAGAGCGTTTCCACATATACAATGCCATTCGAAACCACAGTATGAATGGACTGAATGGAATTTAAAAACCACTTGCTAGTGAGCCTAATAAAAGGCTTCAGTTTCCTAGGGAGCATCAAGATTGGACTCTGGAGACCTTGAAAAAAGAATACATAATCTGAAGAGTGCAGATTGAGTCTGTTCCTGAGCAGTGGGTAGGTCATGGTAAGAAGGGGGGTGCTTGAAGGGATGCACCCATCAGGCATAGCACCCTCTACAAACTCTGGAGGCAGTGTTGTAATCTAGGATTGCTCCAGTTGGTCAAATCTTGGATCAGTAACATTATGTGGCAATAAAAAAAGTGTACTGACTACTCCAGAAGACTTTATGGAGTGGTATGACTCCAAAATATCTGCCAAAATGAATGCAGTTGTGCATTAAAAATAAATAATCTTAAAAAGGTTATTAAAACAGTGCCATAGCAAATGCTAAATATAGTCTAACTAAATATTATTATTATTTATTGTAATTTGTTTCCTACCAAACAGTATATATGTGTATATTATTTGGGACTTTTTGACAGAAGACTCTTAGCTGGCTATGAAAAGAAGCAGGGATACTTGCCAAAGCGGTGTTATTGACTATGCAGGGTGACCAAACTTTTGCCATGGGCCTTTTTTCTTTTTATTATTTTTCTTTTTTTTCCCCTTTAAATAACAGTATATAGATAGAAATAAAAAATAGTATTGCTTAAAGTATTATAGAAAAGTGTAATCTTTAACTTCATGCCTTTTGGAAATCAGGTCACCTTTTGCTTGCTTTGCTATTCACAGTGACATCTTGACCAGGGGTGCTCAAACTGCCACTGTACCTGTATGATGATATTTCAGTGTTTAATGATCTATTATTTGTAACGTGTATTTTTTGTTTTCTATATCTGCACACTATGATAGATCTTCATTGTGTACTTCATTGCTGGAGTCAAGAAACTGGATGCTGATTGGGTAGAGGGGTACTCCATGAAATATCTGGCTCATCATTGGCTGTTTGACCCTTTCAAGTGAGTCAGCTATTAAAGATTTTTTGTTAAAGATGTACTAATAGTTTTTAATAGCAGTGAACAGACAGTCCCGTATTGAGCTAGTGAACACGAAAATGTAATCGTCTAATAATAGTCTAAAGCTCTCCAAGCTGGGTTGTTCCAGAGAGCATTCTGTGGGGAATGTAACCTACAGTTTGATGCCCTGATGGTTATGTCAGGGCTTTTGTAGCAGGTTTAGTTCATTACATTCATGTGAAGTGAATTTAAACTGGACTACTGGTACTGAGAGAGCTCTGCCTTTGGCCAGCTAAAGGTGTACACACTGTAGATTCATTCTGGATCAAAAACCACAGTGTGGTTCTTAAGTTTTTCTTCTGATAATCAAGCTCTGTATGATCACATGTGCTCTGGGCTTGTCCCTTGTGCTGATTAGAGTGATCCTGCCAGTGGAGTTGGTCAGTCTGATGGTGGTTCATGGTGGAGGCTTAATCCTGGATCTGACGGCTGGTTATCTGCTGTTTTTCGATGCCACCCGTCCTGTCACCTTCTTCTTTGTCTGCTACTTTCACTGTATGAACTCACAGCTCTTCAGTATCGGTAAGAGACTGGACACAAATCTGCATGTTTAGCTTCAGGAAGTAGGCTTTTGGATAAAGAGCAATGGTGTCAAACTTCAGTCTAAGTGGACCACAGGAATGTAAAAGCTTTTCCTCTGACCCACCTGAATTACTGCGTGAAACATGTAGGTTTAAAGAACAGTTTAACCCATTTAAATCAAGATCTCCCTCCCACAAACATAGCTGAACAGCTAATACATGTTTGGTGTTTGAAGTTTGCTTGTTTATTAGTTTTAGTTCTGGAGCCACTAGGATGTAACTAACAAGTAATGGAAAGTTACCAGCTAACCAGTTAACATGCTGCCAACTCCATCCCTAAACACTGGCCTCAAACCATGTGGAGCGGTTCAGTAATCTCTAATAGACTTGATTAAGTGTTTTTTACACTGTGTGACTCATAATTGTTACTGATATTGATACAGTATCAGTGACTGATACTGTGTGTGTGTGTGTGTATTAGTTGATATTTTGTGTGCTAGTGTGAAATACAAAGTGTCATTCCTTGCATGAATTTGTTAAATTCCACATTTATTTATTTAATTTTAATTTTTTTATTTGTTACAGGGATGTTCCCCTACACTATGTTGGCCACTACTCCGCTGTTCTGCTATGCTGACTGGCCCAGACGCTTTTTTGGCAGTTTCCCAGAGTTTCTCCAGCCCATCCTGCCTCTGGTATCACCTACACCTAGCCCCAGTTCCTCATGTGTTTACCCCAGTCCACCCAGCAGCTCAACCGAACAGCAACATGCATCTGCACATCCCAAACCCTCCACGCCTCGCTTCAGACATAAGATGGCCACAATCTTCACTGTCCTCTACATCGCAGAGCAGCTTTTCCTGCCATACTCTCATTTCATCACACAGGTCTGTCTAATTTACATAATCCCAAATTGTATAAATCACCCACGACATATCTGGTGTCTTTTGCCTATATCTACCTATTTTGCCCACAGCAGTTTACCTGTGCCCATTCACAATATGAGTGTTTCAGTTCTGAAGGCTTTTTGAATGAGGTACTATTCAGTACAGCCAATTTAAAGCACAGCTCATTTACATATATCAGTCTTGGAGGTCTAGTAACAAAAACAACCTGTTTGATTCCAAGAGATAACGAGAGGTTGGAAAATGATGACCATTTTTGATACATAAACAAATGCAGTACAACACAAAACAGTTGCGGAATATTAGCCCTTTAATTACTCAGTGTGGTTCAGTGCAAGTGTGCATTAGGAATTGAGTTTGTATGACCTTGGAACAAAAAATTGCCCTTCACTATCTCCAATGACTAGAATAGTTTCACAACAACTCTGTCTGAGCAGATACATGATACAGTATACAAACTGCATGCAGAAGTGGATGTTGTACAGCCTTTCCTTTGATTTGTAAGGAAATTAGTTTATAAGACCTTTTTGTGTTTAACTTTTGCCCTTCTGCCACAGAGCTGCATGTTCTCTTTAAACTGTTTGAACTAGAATGTCTGCAGTTCAGGAGGACAGATCGGTTTTCTTTCGCAACATGAGCAAATATTCCTGTCAGCTCGACAGGAAACAGCAGCACATACATGTTTCATCACTGTCGTTAGATAAGCTACAAAAACCGCCTTTGAAAATGGTAGCTGAACATTGTGTGGACAAACTGGAAGTTTCAAAAAGTGGAAAATGCTTCGTTTGGAATTCAGTATAATTAAGTGGTTAAACCATGAACAAGTTAGAGTAGTTTGGTGTTAAATCCTCAGCTCCAGAGAAACTTGCCATGTCAGAATTGTTCACAGTGGTGGGGATAGGAACTAAACATCCATCACTAAAAGCTCACTCACAAAAATTACTACATAAAAGGAAATATATATTAGATATATGCTGCCTAACACTTTGTTTTATAATAGCTTTGGTCCTGGGGTTAGTCTTCGCATTGGATATATTTTTTCATCAGTTTATTTGAATCTATTAAAGGTGGTGGGATACATGCACAGCACTGTAAAGCAAAATAGAAAATGTATTATTAAATATTCACCACTATTTTCATCAGTCTTAAGTCTTAAGACCTCAGTCTTGCATATGAAACCAAGAAGACTTGTGTAGGTTCAATGGTGGCTTTTATAGTAAATACAATGGCTCCATTTGTGTTGTGGACATGGCGACCATGGTCACCACCGAAGAAATCTGACCTCTACAACTAAATCAAGTTCCTCTACAACAAACTGCTTCACATTAAAAAAACACTTTATATGTTTATATCATATTGGTCTGAATTATTCATCTTTTTTTAATGGTTGAATTCCCCTTTAAGAGATGTATGGACTTGTATTACTGTTGGTACCTTCAAAATGCTGAGGTTTCCTTAAAAGGCCCTCTCACTTATTATTATTCTCTTATTTAAATAGATAACTAGATGTAAAAACAGTTCAAGTTTAAAAAGTCCCTAATCTACACAATGCCTATATTAAAACTACATAGTATAAACAGTGTTCTATTTGTTGTTTCCATGATGTCAAAAAACAACACCACAATAACCTGAGCAGTCTGGTCTGGCCAACTCAGTCATAAGGAGAATTTTTACCTAGACTGCTGTTTGAACAATATATGGCAATCAGTTCGAACATCATCTACATATTTACACATAACAGTCTCTGAAGTACAGTACAGTAATAAAAACTAAATAAATATATGTGTATGTGTGTATATATATATATATATATATATATATATATATATATATATATATATATATATATATATATATATATATAATATTTAATATTTTTATTTTCTGAGCCTCACTTATAGTGTCTGTGTGAATCAGAAAATAAAAATATTAAAATAATAAAAACAGGTATATTGAATTCTGGAGCATTTCTATTGGTCTATTTATTATTATAGAATTATTATAGAATGCAGCTGTTGTTAATGCTAATTCAGATGTTTGGGTGCCATGCAGATGTTTGGGTGCCCTGGTTTAAATGTTTAGAGGATGTTAATTTATTTACATTAAGAAAATCAACTTATGTCCTATAATGCACTATGTTCAAGTTGTTAAGGTTGTTACTGCCTTCTAAATTATTTGTATGTCATTCTTTGTATTAGATTTAAAGTGAATGTTGAGGCCTGTAACTGTTTTCTCCTCAGGGGTACAATAACTGGACTAACGGTCTTTATGGCTACTCGTGGGACATGATGGTCCATTCTCGTTCACACCAGCATGTTAAAATCACCTATAAAGATGGAACAACGGGCGAGGTCGGGTACCTGAACCCAGGGGTGAGTCAGTTTATATATTATATTTTAGTCCAGGTGCTTAGATACCTTAAGGCTACCCAGATTAATCACAGTTCTACACAAACAACAGGAAATCATTTAATAAGTGGCATTCTTAGATAATTTGATACTTTTTATATAAAAAGATTGTTTCCACTTCATTCCTGTATATATTTTTAAATATACACTTACAAGCTTTCCAGGGATTCTGAACATTTAATAATGATATAATAAATAAATAAATATAATAAATAATATAATAAATAATAAATAAATAATGTAATAAATAATGATATAATAAATCAAACCATTCTGAATGATGAATATGTCTCATGACTTTTGTAGATTTGAGGAGCTTTTTGTCTTGATGTGGGGAGGGGGGTCCTTGTCCCAGAATAGATTTTTGCTAGACACATTGATTTGTGTGGACTGCTGAAGGCGCTGAGACTGCTAAAAGGAGCATATATAAATTACATCACAAACAGCATCATCAAAGTATCGAAGCATCGAAGCATGATGCACCAATATAACACATAAGCTGATATAGAGTTTTAGCAGGTAGAACACAAATGATCAGTTCTATAATATGTGATCAGTAACTGAACATTTTTAGAGTGATCTTTTGGTTTAATAAGATACAGAATTTTAAGAAATCAGTGCCAGGACTGTAGTGTAGTTTTAATTAAACTGTATTGACATATTGGTTGAATTTAGTGATCTGAATAACGCCACAGTTTTAGTCTCTGTAAGGATTTTAGAGTTGTATTTAATATTTACTTGCATTTACTCTGTATTAGTAAATGATAATTTAGCATCAAGAGCACTTGTGTGTGGAGAACTTGTGCTTTGTGTGTAAAGCTGGAAGGCCGCTCAGACATGTAAGAGAGATATATTTAAGATTTGCGTGCAATATGAAGGTCAGCTCTGACGGGATAGCAGCCAGGAGATACAGCATGGGACAAGTAGTATCTGTAGATAACGCACAGCCTCGCGAGTCTTTGAACCTTTAGAATGCTTTGACGTATAGCTGGAAAGGTCAGACGGACTGCCATTGGCTATGGGCCAGGAGCCCCAGGTTTTTCTGGTGACCCCAGGACCATAAGAGTATGCTAACTGCTTAGGACCTAACACCGTAAAAGCTAAACGTCGGAAGATTTCCGGCTTTGAAAAAAGGAAAGTGGTTTATTACTTTAATGGGCCAAAGTCTGATTTACTTTAATTCTGTATTTTTCTTATCAATTTTTATTATCATTAAAATCATTTTATTCCCATATTAAATGCTTTTGCTTGGTTTTATCATTTCTAAACACTTACATCCAAATTTTCTAATTGTCCACAATGCAGATGCAAATTAACTAATTCTTTGAAAAAACTGTGTGCTAAAGCAGCATTGTGAACTCTTGTGCTATTTACAAAAATACCAGGAAAAATCTGAAACCACTTCTCCTCTTTTCCTTAGCATTCCATCAGTTTATGTTGCTGCCTTATATGTTGTTTTAGAATAACAGATTTTCATATAGAAGTACAAATAGCACAGAACAGACAAAAAACCTTTTCTAGATCCATCTTTTGTTAGAGCTATTGTTATTCATGATCCATTGGTATAGCTCAACAGATAACACCACTACCTGCCAGGGAGCCGCCACCACCACATGTAAGAGACTGGGGTTTGAATCCCAGTCTAGGTGACTACGCTGTGCTACACCAATAAGAGTCCTTGGGCAAGACTCCTAACACTACATTGGCCTACCTGTAACAAAGGCCATAAATGTAAATGCAAATTCAGGACGGTAAAAATGGCTGTAAAAACGCGAATGTGCATCGCCATGACATGTCAAACACAGAGCCAGTAAAATAATTGTCCATAAACCTATTGGACTGGACTGTAAGTGTTTTCTCTGCTGTAAGCAGGTGTTTACCCAGAGTCGACGGTGGAAGGACCATGGAGACATGCTAAAACAGTATGCGACTTGCCTGAACCGCAACCTCCCCCGCTTCAACATCACCGACCCACAGATTTACTTTGACATCTGGGTCTCTATCAATGACCGCTTCCAGCAGAGGTGAGCACAGAGCAAAGCTGTGTTGTTAACTGTCTTTACCCTTTAAGTCCGCATGACATGTCAATTTTATAAACATATTGTCTACAAAAAACAATCTTAAAGGTGCCGTAGGATGCATTTATTCAGCATTTTAAACTGTTCTCTGATATATAAACTGTTATCTACATAAAAAATATGTGAATTTGCTTAAAAATCATATGCATTTTTATATGCTCATTTACACGCAATGATTTGGTCCTGGAATTAAATTAGCTTTTTTGGTGAGCTTGGTTTGAGATGATCTTCTTTAACTAGTAAACAGTGATAAAACCACACAGCATGGCAGCTACTTACAGGTTGCTGTTGGGGTTGTGATGCTAATAAAGGTGGAGCTGCTCCTCTCTTCATTGTGAAATTAAAGCTAGAAAGTAAAGCTGCTTGATCTTGACCAAGTTTGTGTGTAGTTTTAATGAATGTTTTTTTCCAGAATCTTGTTAAACATGTGGGAGCTGAAAAGGCTTCTGTTTCAACTTAAATGGTGTGACAGTTGGATATGCTGTAGGATTTAATTTTAGGATTCAAATTTAGCCTCAGATGAACAGTAATCATGCCTGCTGACCAGTTAGTTCCTCGGACAGGGGATGAAAAGTGCTGATGCCTCTTTCACAGCCTGGACTTGTAGATTTCCCTCGTAGGTCCACCATTTTCATTGATACCAATCTGTTGCTGTATGCAAATATTGGGAGTGTCAGTGCTATTGAGTGACTGACTGTTGTGTAGCAGTTCAGGATTTTGAAATCAGAGTGTTTTTCCTGTCCTCTTTTGAAAACAGAAGATTTGCATTTAAAGTAGAAAGAACAGTTTTTAGGGTTTGTGGTATGTTTGTTCTATGTACTGAACTCTACTTTGTCAACTGTGAAGATGAGAAAAAAAGGTTTTCTATTCTATGTGTTTTTTTCAAAATTAGGTTCATAAGCTTCTGTGTATTTAAAGACTAAGATATCATCTTATTGTGTTATACAATAAAGGCAGCATGAAGCTTTAATTATACAGTGAAAAGGAGCATGGTACCACACTGAAAGCTCTAATTCCACATGCTGATCTATTTCACTGATCATAAAGAATGAACTCACTCACTGAGTTAGAGCTACAATAAAGTCCCCGGGTTGCATAGTTTGCTTCTGCTTTCACATCTGTTTCATTTTGAAAAGGGTAATCAATCTCATGAAAAACCAGATGTGCTAAAAGAGGGAGATCACTAGGCTGTGCAGATCAGGGGTGTGCCAACCTGTTATTGTAAATGATTCAGCGCCTTTTCCAAAATGAATACATACCTTCTGTAGTTATGAGGGTGAAGAACTCATATACATGCCCCTATGGGTTGGTTCCCCATTCCAGGATTAAGCCTAGTTCGGGATAGTGTTGGACAAAAATACAAAACAAAACTTCCGAGCTTAAGTAAAAGTAAAAGCGCCTTTAGTAAAATACATCTTCACTAAAACGCAAAGTATTCTATCATTTTTTTTTACGTAGGATAAGTGTTTAGCAACAGTGCTTTTTATGTCTGCAGCTCTTTCCTCCACATAATATTTTTAAGAAGATATTTTAGAAGTATTCTTTTGCCTTGCTCCAAGCTTGTTAGTGTACTTATATGTACGTTATATGTAGATCAAAAGTAAAAAAAGTACTTGAGCATATTATTTAAGTTTAAAGAAATATAAAAGCATTTATATTTGTATTTGGTACTTAACAAAAATAAGTAATAAAGTACTGCACTTTTACCTAAGTAATATTTTACCCATAATAATTCTACTTCTAGTTAAGCAGTTAAGCACTGTACCTTGTCCATTTCCTTTTATCAGAGAATCTCCTTTTAGAAAGCTGTATGGTCTATGGTTGCTTAATGCTGCTCAATAAACCAACCCTAAAGGACAATTTAGGCTAAATTAGTCCTGTACATAATCAAAGGATCAATTTTTTCACTCTATTATGCTTTTCTTGTAGGATATTCGACCCTCGTGTTGATATCGTAAAAGCAGACTGGTCTCCATTCCGTCCCAATCCTTGGCTCATGCCTCTGCTGGTGGATCTGTCCCCATGGAGGATGAAGTTTGAGGAAATCGAGGGGACTTTAGACAACCAGACAGAGGTGGTCTTTATCGCTGACTTTCCAGGTATCTATCGGTCTTCATATCATTCCAGTCATGCATATGCTTTTTTTATACTTTGGTATTAATAAGGCTTCATGGATGAAAATGTTTGGTTTTGTACATCATACCTGGAAATGTGTGGATAAAAAGTGACACATGGCTTTTTCAATGTTTAGGGAAAACTTTATTATTGATCTCCTAATACAAATCCTGGTGCTATTATCATGTAGAAACTGAACATTTGTTTTTTATGCACCAACGAGTCGAATTACTAGGCTGAAAGCTTTAAGCCTTTGATCAGAAGTGCTATTAGCTATTTGTGCTCAGTTCAGTGTACAAAATACATACACATACTTTTTTAATGGATTTGTAATTTTCCATTTTTTTTTAAATAATAATTCTTTTAGTTCTACTCCTGTATACTATTTGGAAACTTTATTTATTTCTTGATCATTAGAATACAATCTCTGATTCTCATTTTTGGGGGTTTGGTTTTATTCTGTGGTATTATTTAAAAAAGAAAACAAGTAGAGCTTAACAGCCTTTAGGGATGAGCTTTTCATAAACATATTCTAAAAATATTTATATAATACCACAAAAAAAAAACCCAAAACAAAGATATAATACAGGCTACCATAATGCCACCACTGTGCCACCAGAAACAATGATGCTACTCAGCCCCTCCCTATTTCTGTATCAATAAATTAAACTGATACTGAACAATAACTTTATGTTTAAAATATTCTTAAACACATTTACAGTAGACAGTAAAATGAAATTGAGCTTGTTTATTTCTGCTTTTCTGGGATGCTTCATATGTGCTATAGCTTTGCCTTGTTTCCTGTCCGGTGTGCGGTAGTCTTTGGCAGTTTGCAGTAGTCCTTCTTTGTTTCCTCCTTTGGAGTTAACAGACATAACACTCTGACAAAAATGGAAGAAAGGCTCTCTGGTAGAGTACATAACCCCATGGGTCATTATATGAGAATGTATATAACATTAGAGAGAGGCATGTAATTTTGAATTTGCATATAAAAATAATTCATTTTATGACTTTTAGAATTTTCAGAAGTCTTCAGTTCATATGCAGAGGTTTGGGTTTAGCCTCTCTGTCTACCTCTGCCTTTGACCTGTGGAACATCCTCTTGACAGGCCTGCATCTGGAGAACTATGTAAGTGAAGATCTGGGGAACACCAGTGTTCAGGTGCTGCAGGGTGAGGTGAAGGTGGAGATACTGGAGGAGAAGATAAACTACACACTGACTCCAGGAGAAAGGATGCAGGTAAAGCAGCTCAAGCCTTCTACAGAGAAGAACTAATGAAGATGATCTTCTGATCAGACCAGTGGTATCCAGTCTCAGCCACAAGTACATTAATTTATGCCAAGTCAATAGTCCATGCAGTGTTCACTGTCAGACCTGCTCATATTGTAGCATTCAGAGGCCCGACAAGTAGTGGAACCTGGAACCTGAACTTCATCTCGCATAACATTTTGACCAGGGACCTTGCATATAACTGCACATGAGTTTGACATGTGGGAATGAAATCCCATAAAGAAAATCAGTTAATACTGTTCCTGATTAATTGGAACTTTATTCACTGATTGAGATGGTGAATTTGTTGAAGGGGATTCAAGAACCCAAAATAAAGCACATACTCAAACACAGCAGGAGGGCTTGTGAAGAGTTTGGGGCAGATTTAGCAGAAACTGCTCAGAATCATTAGTGTTCATCATGTGTTCGATATTTCTGTGTGTTTGTATGTGCGCAGCTTCCTGCTGGAGCATACCATAAGGTCTACACAGTGTCTGATGCACCATCCTGCTACATGTATATCTACGTGAACACCACTGAGGCAGCGCTGCAGAAGAACTTCACCATGCTATTGGAGATTCAGGAGAAAGTCAGAAATGGAACAGGTCAGCACAAATACGCTCAGTTAAACTGCAGTCACAGTTTTAAACTCTGACAGTGATTTAAACACTTTAAATTTTATCCTTTAAACTCTACAGTCTCAAATCCAGGTCCACACCTGAGTGCCTGACACTAATACATACCTAGAAATGTATACATAATTATGTATAAATATGTATATAATTATGCATAATAGGCTCTCAATAATTCATAGCAGTTACTGAATACTTCATAGTGGTTACTGGATGATAATGGGTAAGGAATAAATAATGACACTACAATATGAAAGGTTTAGACATAAAATTTATGGAGTAACTGAGCAAAAAAGTGTGTGAACGAGCTTATTTTCAGGAAAACAAAATGCAAAATGCCCACACTGTATTTTTATTTTTTTTTCTTTGCATCTGAAACCAAATGTCTTTTTTTTTTTTTCCCCCCCTTGTTGGTTGTCCAGAAACAGAGCCTCTGCCCCCAGAGCTGCAGCCACTCATAACTGGCCTTGATGGCGAGGGCTCAGAAGTCAACGCCACTGACCCAGTGGTGCGTCTTTTCCTCAAACGTCAGAAGCGCCTGGCAGAAAAGAAAAAGCGGCGTGAGGCGCCTATACACGAAAGGTTCAACAAATTCATAGCAAAAAAATACTACATGATCCGCCGAGGGTAAGTTTGAGGCTTTGATTAAATCATGTAAACACCGGATGCCAAATGTTATGTCACAGAACTACAGTACGTCTAGCAAAGAAAACAACCACATACACCAAAAAAATGAACAGTTATAGAGCTTACAAACTACAATGACCGGCATCATTGCTATGTGACTACATAGTAGTGTTGCAGCTCGATAAATGTTGTTCAAAGAATCGATTGATCAAAATAAACTAGAACATATTTTATCATTATTTGATTTTGAACTTGGTCAATGCAGAATGTAAAGGTGATATTATGCATTGCAAATAAAGAAAAGGAAATCTACCACACTCAGGGTTAAAAACAACACTGTGTTCTGTAGGTTTCTGATGACTACCATTGCCATGCGGAACTTGGCCTTTGGATTGCCCCCAGTGGAGCAACTGAGGAGGGAGGTTGACTATGCCAACATGAAGGCACCCGAGGAAGAGGCCAACCAGAACGAGCCCCTCAAAGATGAGACGGGCCACGCAGAGCTGTGAGCGTAGTTAGCCATGGAGAGTTATGGGACTGCTGTCTGCTGCCTGATCTAACCAAAAAGAGTTCTGTGGAACAATGCCATTGAAGAGAACGTTTTTTTTTCCCTTCCTCAAAAATTCAGTTTAAAGGTTCTTTTTCGAACTGAACACGGTTCTGCTATAACATTGGTATAAAGAACTCTGGCATGTTTATTTTTATTAGTTTTTTCCCTGGCAAAGCTACTGACCTAAAGGACTTCAAAAGGTCAAAGCATCTGGGAACAGTTTATATGATAATAGTGAAAAGGTCACTGCGTTAGCTTACATTCACATTTAATATCTATGGCAAAACTCAGAAAAAAACTCCCTTGCCTTGTTTTATCTGTGTAAAATCAGGTCTGTGTTACTGAATTTTAAAAAAGGCATTAAGATTTCAGTAGACTTCAGTAGATGTGTGGTTGGCATCATGCCTAATCCCAGGTCTAAGGAGTTTTTCTCTGTGGTAAAAATGTCATTCCGGAAAAGATTTCACAGCGAGCATGTTTTGTTCCTCTAACGTCACCGGATCCTTAGAATTATGAGGTAATTAAAGAGTTGAAATATGAATATTGCTATATATAAGCTAACGCTGCTGCACATTAAACATCATAAACACATTAACCTCACCAAAAATATCCCCCACAAACCAAAAAGATTTGTCTAGTGTGGTAGTTGAAAGGCTTTGGCAGTTTTGGGCTGTGGTTTCAGTAGCTGATGTTGTTGTGTAATGTTGTTGAAGCAGTGACGTGTGTAATTACAGTAGTAGATTTTTACACGACAAGAGCCGGTTTATAAGCCAGAGCCTGGTCTCTTCCTATTTCTCCTGTCATATCAGGAATACTACTGCTAACACTAGAGGGTGCCAATAAGTGAGCTCTCATTGAATGTGGTTTAATAAAACTAATCAGTTAAAGAAAAATTCAGCTACTTTTGAACAAGTTGTGCAGGACCTTTTTATACTGCTGTTTTAATTTTGAATCATTTAAAAGTCTGTTTAAAACTCTTTCTAAAACTCTTTCTAACAGCATGTTTGTAGATCCATGACCTCAGTGATGCTTTACTCAACCACTGAGCTAATCTGCTCACCAACCTTTTAGCACTCCGTATAAGTAATGCTAACCAATCAGTTCTTAGTAACAGTAACGCTAACCAATCTGTACTCAGTAACGGTAATGCTAACTAATGCTAGTGTCCTACTGCCAAAAACCTGTTTGATATAGGAAAACTGAAGGATACTCAAACTGTTTTGCCCCTAAACTGGCACTGACATCATTTTACTATTTAGCCATGCTAGTATAGCAGTGTTAGTTTGCCTGTAGAACGTGCATACCCATATTTGTAATTTTATGACCTCATAATTTAGAGGATTCAGTGATATGTAAAGGGGAAAAATGCATACAGAACACATTCTTTTCACAGTCTTTCATTTGTCCCATAGAGATCACACTGTTACACACTATGCAAAACTTGAAACGAGGTGAAATGCTTTTTCTTTCTAGACAGATTGGACAGAGTCTTGATCTGATTATGCTGCTGCGTCCGATGTTTGTACTGCGTTTTAGTTTGATTACTGTGCTTAAGAAGAAGTATTACTTAATCAGAAGCTTCCACCTGTTTGGTATGCAGTGAACATGAGCGCTACATGAGCAAACAGTTTACTACAAGGTGTTTTTTTTTTTTTTATTAAACTATGAGGATTACCCTTCTGTGCATTCTTCTTTTTTTAAAACAGTAAATTCTAAAACAAGAAAAAAGGACATGACAGTTTGTAGTGTAGAATTGGTTTATTGCTGTCAGTTCTAATCAAATTTTGATAGATATTAATGGTTCAATCTTAAGTGTTACTTTCTTTGTGCATCACACAGTGTTCATACATTACGTCATTAAGTAACTCTGGGCTCCAAGTATCATGGCACATAGTTCATACACATATACACGTACATTCAAAATCATAATGTAAGACATTATCAGTGGCAGTAAAATCACTTCAAATATTACAACAATTTCAAGTCAAAGCCTGCGTTAAAGGGGAATGCCACTGATTCTTCAAAAACTCTATTAAGAGTTAAGATGGACAAAGTGGTTTAGTGTGAAATGCCCATCAGAACTGTTCACTCCTTCACAGAAAGGTCTTACGAACAATACTTATGAATACACTGATGTCCAGTACTTTGTGTTACAATCTTTTTGAGAATGTATTTTTAGAATCCACTCATGGTGGAGGGGTATATACAGGCTGTTGCAATGTAAAATAGCATCCTCGTTAACATTCCATATGAAACTATTTGTCGAGTCACTGGCTTTGGACTGTAGATGTATGCAGAATTATGCAGAGAATTTGAAGAAGCCGTGGAATTCCAGGTTAAGTCAATATTTAAATGGCTGGTAAAATGCTATAACTGGCATCATTTTAAACAGGATATCTAAACCCAGTGGCCAACACTTACCAACATAAATGTTTGGACAGTGGCACAACAGCGCTCCTAGTGTTGACACATGTAATCAGCTTCAGTTTCTAAAAGGCTAGTCTTGAATCTAGCAGTGATGGATAAAGGAACAGTTCAGTCAACAAACACTAATGTTGCTAACAATAAAACTACAAACAACAATCCAACAACATTTACCCAAGATGTGCATTACCAAGATTACCTGGTGGCTAATACCTTCCTTTTATTGGTAGCCGTGTTAGCATGTTGTCCTGAGCTGTTCCTTTAAAATCTGGACAGTATGAAATTGAGCAGAACTAGTGTGGTTACATGCATACTTCAGTTCGTCTAAAATATTACATGAAACTGATATCTTGAATGCATTTTCCTCCAATTCCTCTCAGTGTCACTATCTAGGTCAGACACCTGGACTTAAAGGCTGGTAGTAAAATATTTTGACATGTGTCTCCCTTTCACAGTTTCTAGCAGCTGTAAAGAATAATCTTTATTATTATAATTATTATAATTTTTTTAACAATGCACTATTAAAAGTTCATAATTAGATTCCCTTTTTTCCATAAACATGACTGGTAAGAATATTAGAGAAAGTTGAGGTAAGTTAGAACGATATCTAACCATGCTAATGAATAGTAACGGCTCAATGAACACTCCTTAGCAGTACATATGCCATCTTTATCAACATTACTGGTCCCAGCAGCAAATGCTTCTTACCGTGATTATTAACCAGTTATGTGGTATATGTAATAAGAGCGATCTTTACAGTGCCAGGAACAGAGCACTACTTTGAGTAGCCCTGTATGACGCAGAAAAACACTTCACAGCAGCATGAACTGTGGCTAATGATGAGGTAACCACAGGACAATTTGTAACTCTGTTTTAACAAGAATGGATCTGATCCATGCTGATATGCTAAATCAGTAAAATTTAAATGAGGCCTTTTCCCATGCTCCCAGCAAAGTGGGCAAAAGCACTGAAGGAGTGTGGACTGATTATGTTCTGGTAGTGTTAGTAAAATATGCAACTTGATTTAGTGTAGAAATGATAAATTCCTTGTTTCTTTGTTCATGAACAGAGGTGCAGTTTTCTTCTTCGATGAGCTAGCTTCAGTCTACCTCGGCTGGAGGTCCGGGTAGAAAATTCCATGAATCACACCTTCAATTACAACGTTTGAAAACGTGTCTAAAAAAAGACAGAAAGCAGGTTTTGGTTTGTTAGTTATTTTTGGAGCAAAAAGATCTTGTTCTAGCAGTACTACAAATGGTCAGATCACTGCTGTCCTGCTGGTTTATCCACTTTGATTAAATATTTTAACATTCTATGTTTATGTTGTGATTTCTTTATTAAAAACAATTATTCACATTCTTACATTCCATATATGTTAGTATTACTTTTCATATTTTTTTATTTCTTAAAAGCCATAAATAGAGCATATGAAAAGAAAAGCTGTAAGTTCTCTGTCGAGAAAGTGACGACTAACGAGTTGGCTACTTCATATAATCCCTCCAAACTCCACTGACAGCAATACAAAACACAGACAGGTTGGGGCAAGACTGGCCCAGGCAGTTGGCAGAAAACACAATATGATTTGGAGGGGTAACGCCTACAAATCGGCTGCACCAGTCCCACAGGTAAGATTAGGCTAAGAAAAATGAACAGAAGCTAAAGTTAATTAACAGTAGCTACATATGCAGTACAAAACCAAAAACCTAATGAAAACACAGGAAATCTAAAAGTTCTCAAGCTCAATTTCCTTTTTGCTTTCTGTCATTCTATTTGTAGTTTTGCTCATGGGGGCCCCTGGTGACCGGGGCTCCGGCCGTCAATTTAAATTTACAACACCTAGCAGACACTCTTATCCAAGCGGCCCATACAAAATCACTTATGCATTTAGAGAAAGTGTCTAGTACACTGCTAGTAGAAGGGCATGAGAACACTGTTAACTTTGGAATACAATCAAAGTAATCTGCCTAACTGATATTAAAGCCTAAAGTGTGGCCCATTACCCTAATGCTTCCTGCTCAGTCAGATGAAAAGATTAAGTATAATTATAATATTTTTAACTGGCCTAAATATGCTGACATATTTTTAGCAACTGCATTTGCCATCGATTCTTCTCTGTAGGCATGAGCCCTGGGTTGGGTTGCCAGGTAGCGCACTTATGCTTATATATGCCTGTTTATTGACCTCTCTAGGTATCAGCACAGTCCAGTGTCCGGGCAGCGTCTAAGCTCATGGCAAGTTTTCGACTCCAATCTTCTTATACTAGCTGTAAACATTATCCAACAGAACACCAAGCAAGTTTGTAAGTTGCTCTGGATAAGAGGGTCTGATTAATGCTTTAAATATAAAAGGTTTTAGTTTAATGAAATGTAAAAATATATATACCATTCGTGGCAGGAAGCAGATAGGGGTCCCTCAGGAAAAGCATTGCTGGCTGATGTGTCAGTTTACTGCAAAGAGTAGGGAGAGGGAAAGAGAAGAGGAAGGATGGGGGAGGACGGGAGGAAGAGAGAAAGGGAGAGAGAAATGAGAGATGTGGAATTAGGGAGAGTAACAGCAGAACAGCATGACTCATGAAAGGCTTCTCTTTTTTGCCTACGTGACACAGGCTTACAGCTAACAGTGCAGTTCATCACACAGGAGTGTTCTTTCTGGAAGTGAGAACGCCCAGTAATTTCCACATACATCTGTTTATAGAAGACACGCTTAAAATAACAGCAGGCCGGCACGAAAATTACATATTGGCTTAAATGAACTCTCTTTTAGATAACAAGCCAGTTTCAATTATGCCAGGGCTGCATGCTGCATGCAAAACAACAGTGCCGTTATACTGCTGTATTATTGTAGACTTAATATGCCTGCGATTGTATTCAATTAAACCCATGACCCAAAAGTTCTCTAACATGATTAAAGTTATTCAAAGCTGCACTATGTACGTTTTGTGGATTCAGAGAATTCTCTGGTGGAAATGTGTAACTGCATGCAACATGCAGGAGAACAGTCTGTAATGTGGCTTTGTCTCCCTTCCCTGATAGGGTGAATCTGACTATTAAAAGAGAACTGAAAGAGAATTCAAAGAGAACTCGGTCAAAGGTTGGTGACGGATGTGTCTTCTGAGGATGTGATCTACTACTGTTGTCATGTCTTCATCACTACAACTTCATCACTATTTTAAAACAGTTTAAGGCCTAAACCATTTCCAACCTTTTTTTGAGGCTGTGCAATTCATGATATTAGTAAAGACTAGTAAAGTTATTGATGTGGTGTTAGAAACTCCTGACACAACGTCTCTGACTTGTAGATGACCATTTCAGGGTTTACAAGGTGACTTGCAGCACCAGACTCTCAACACATTCTTGCCTGGTTTTATCTGAAGTGGATGCAGTGGAAGCTAAACATCTGTGAAATGAAAATACTTGTTTGGCTGTAGTATATCATTATCTTTCCTTTGGCCACAATTAATCTTGTAATATCACACGATCACATAATATTGAACGCCACATAAAATTCACTGTCTGGGGTTGACCAACACGCCAGGCACAGGCCTTGCAACTACAATTACCAATGATTAGTCAACTGAGGCATGCTTGGTATCCGTAGTTAGCTTTTTATCAATCGAAGTAGATTTAGAAAAAGATTCTGAATGATATTACTTGTTTAACTTTGGTGCCAAATAAAAAAGCAACCTTCAGACATTAGACATGGGCTAACAGCCCATATCTGGGGTTTAAAAAAAAAAAAAACTCATACAACAGTACTGACGGCACAATCTGGGTGGTTGAGAACTTTGTACAACTGCGAGGCAAAAACTGACAACGCTGAGCTAATCCAGATATTGTAACACTGCAGGATGGTGGAAGGATTTGTCAGTGTTTTATTGCTTAAATGCAGAATGCATGCCTTTGTAAACACACGGAAGTACGGAATAACATACCTTGATTCTTCTGATTCTGTTTCAAAAGACCTAAAAGAGAATTAAGAAAAACATCAAGCACACAGATAGTACTGATTTCTTTTTTTTAAGGCTCCTGAACTCAAGGCTGAGGACAGGCACTGGCCTCTGCAGTGCAGCAGTCAGCTTTCTAAGTGCTTTTTCTTCAAATCCCAAATTACACAGCAGCAGCAACCCTTACCCACAACTCTCGGTTTTTGGCAGAGATGGGAAGTGCCTGATGTTGAGGAAATCCAGGAATATTTTTGGAAGGATCTCGTTTTCCATGATTATAGTCTATGAAAAAAACAAAAAAAACAACACAAAGCTAAACGGTCATTAGCAGTGAAGGGAAAGCAGTTTTCTACTGTGTAGGTTTAAATGATAGCACGTGAAATATGAGGTGACTAAAGTTTGGGGTCATGCTTTAAAAACCTCTCAGGGTAAATTCTAATTAACACTAGTTTTTGCTTTTGGTTACCCTAATGTCCGAAATTAAGTGGATGGGTGGAGATGACCCTTAATTAGCACTAAAAGTATAGCACTTTGAACTGAAAAAGAACAAATCGAGCACCTCTGAATAAAGGTGTAGCACTAGTGTATTTACTGTATGCTTTTTATTTCCTGTAGTCTACTGAAATAATGTTTGAGCTTGCTTTGCCAAATGAAATAACGTATTACCAATGCCAGCAACAACAAAACAAGCAGCAACAACTGCCATTTTCAGTTCTAAGTGGACGGACAACATGTTATTTGTGTGGGAAAGGTTCTATAATGCTACAAGTTCATCTAGACTCGAGGTTACAGGACAGTTTGACTAGAAAATCAAACAGGAAAAAAAACACTTCTAAATTAAGGTTCTAAATTATTTCATACTTCAGCAGCACCTTTACATTTTTTCAAACATATGGAAGCCGTACCTGAAGATAAAGCTCAAGTCCGTGTCGTCTCTGCTCCAGAACCTTGGGGACCCAGTTCCTCACATGCTTTGATGGTATCTCAGGAGGTTTAATGATCTTCTTCAACTATAAGGATCCCAAATAAAAAATGAACAAAAATGTAACGTTGTTACATTAACTTTACAGTAACATTTCCCAGGGCTGATTTTCCAGATCAAGCCTAGCCTTGGACCAAACCGCAATGCCAGACGTTTTAAAGTTTTAACCTGTAGGCTTAAAGCAGAAAATAAGAAATATTGATAAAATAGTGCTAAAATATAACTTTCCTTTAGGGACTATTTTAGCCTATTTACATCTTTACCATTTAATTATGCAGACATTTTCAACAAATAGTGGAGTTCTGTGTGAAACTAGTGCTGAAAAAGTGTAACTATGAATTGTGACATATGGAAAGAGTCACTTGAGGACGTGAATTCTACACACTCACTCTCACACACTCACACACACTCACTCTCACACACACACTCACTCTCACACAAACTCCTTAAAAACCAACATACTGTTGCAGTCATAGGACTGCTGAAACGTTTCTTTTAAGATTTAGTGTTCCAGTACTGATTAAATCTATTCCTGAATTAAACTGTTATGTTATAATAATAATCATATTAAACATAGAACAATGGAGAATCCCTAAACACTGTAACTGAATCTAAAGCTTGATAATTTAAATTTACATCCAGATATTTACAACAAGAAACCCTAATTTGTGCACTGCTGGCCATTAGCATTCCCAAACCATCTTGTTTCAGTTTCTTGGCAAAGATAAAAAATACATCACGAAAAAGCCACCGATACTCCTTCATACCCCGTACACCAACTTGTACATTTAAGGTAAAGCAATTCAAGAACTGTAATGCTGATAAATAAAATACTGGGATAATAAAATTATTTACATAACAGTTCTTTAAAAATTATATTTATATACAATATAATTCACTCATTTTGAGATTATTTGTGTGACTGCAAAGAGACTGTCCTGAATCCATAAAAAACTTATGATTTTTATGTCAGACAGGGTAAACATTATTAATATTCACTAAACATTGAGATTTATGAGTAATTACCCCCAGCGCCCTCCACAAATATTGCCAGCTCCAGTACAGATCAGTGAATAAAAGACGATAAGAGGTTCAGCCTTTGATGAATTACACTTAAAAAAGAGACAAATCCAGCTTTTTATTAAAGTAAACTCATTCTGAGAAAAATTAAACAAAAAATAAATAAATAAATCCCTCATCAAGAAATAATCATTTTTAACAAAACCTCCTGTGCCACAATCACTGGCATCCTTGCATTTAATACTTTGTACAACCTACCTTTCCAATAAAACAACACTTTGTCTTCTCCTATAGCATCTTAAAGGAAATCTAATGACGACGGTTCTTGGCAGAGGCTTTGAGATTTGGATGTTCTGGTCTTTTAAGGAGTCCCTGATGCCATGTACCCTAACAGGGTTCTTGTGGCATTTGGAGAAAAAACAGCCCACCATATTTAGCAGTGGATATCAGGTTCTTTAGTGTAGTCAGACTTATCTGTATACCAAAAAAAAAAAACCCAGGGTTTGTTGGCAAAAAGCCCTGGGCATGAGGGCAAAATAGACTTGCAAAACACCAAAGTGAATCAGGAAGTAAAGCACTGATGAACGTTCCGAGACACTCTGATCAACTTACAGTAACTTAAAAGGAAAATGAAAGAAAATTATTGCGTTTAAAAACATCCAGAGGTATTAACAATTGTGGTACATGTGGTTTTGTTGAAAACTAATATTTCTTGATGAGGGATTTATTTTTTACATTTCCAAGTGAACACTGGATTTTTCCTCATTTGAGAAATGAAGCTCACCAACCAAACCAAGTAATTCTTATAACCCTTTTTACTCATCTTCATTAGCAGTGCCAATAATTGTGAAGGGGACTGTATTTAGAAGTGGTGCTCAAGGATTAGACATTTTGCTCCCTGTTCAAAATGATCTGAGCAGTCTGGACAGTATGGGGTTTTACAAGAAAAGAAATAACCAGAAACTCAACACTGTGGTTTAAAAACATTGTTTTTAAATTGGCTTAGCAGTTATTTACATGGCTGGTTAAAGGATGCAATGCCATGGCTAGGTTTTTCAATATGCCATCTGTATCGGCATTTTATTGAAACTCAGTGTTTGTTTGTTTGTTTTACATATAGGAAACCAATAAAGACCATGATTTTATTAGTTCCCGTTTTGAATGAGTTTCATTCAATCATGTAACACTATTGGTATTAAATGTGTGCATGTTAGGAAGAGCGTGTTTGCATTTGCACTGTTTACCGAAAGCAGAACTGAGATAAATGTGAAAATGCTCTTCTCAGCGATTCCCAAAGCTACTCATATTTCAGTATCCCATGTCCAAGGCTAATTTTCTCCAACTCCAGAAATGCAGTGGGTAGCATAGAACAAAGTTATGATCATTTTACAGTTTTGAGGTAATTGCCATATTGTTTTCATCTCTAAAGTATAAAACTCACTTACAGTCAGTAACATATAGGATTTACCATCTGCCAAGTATATGGGTCTAAACTTCAGATCTTCACAACCAGAAAACAGCAGTCGGGCTTAAAAGGTCAGGAGGTTGTTAAGTTTTGTTGTGGATAAGCAATAAACCACGATTTCTCTACATTGTCTCCTTGGTCGAAATTCCCGCTCCACTTTAAAATGAACTGCTGCACCATTTAAGGTGGACCGGTAAATTTAAACGAGCTGATGGTGAATAAGAAGACCAACGTCTGGTGGGTGTTTGGCGGAAAGTAATATTGGAAAATAAGCAGGTTCATGCCGCAAAACTCACCATTTTATGCAGAGCATGAAATTCACTGTATCGTTTCTCCACCGTGTGCTGTCTGCCGCTCATCAGCACCTCGATTTTAAAAACCTTTTGGAGAAAAATAAAAATAAGCACTGCTGCATATCAATAGAACCAGCTTCAGGAAATGTAAACTCGTTATATTCAAATGTAATGCATTAATGTACAGTCTTAAATACACATGCATATGGGATCACCCATTTTGCACCGTTTTAATTCATATGCAAACTGAAATAAAAAAAGAAATCAGTGTTATTGCACGCTGCTGCTATTGGGTTTAATACAGCACCACCACAAACCTCAAGCTGAAAAGCAGAGAGCTCACCGTGTAGCCTTTTTCCAGCGCGCTGTCCTCTGATCTAAAAGAGGGAATGGACACTGATATGGGGTGCATTGTTGTAAGGATTAAATAAATATGTTTTTATAATTTACGCCCTGCTAACTATTTCACAGGCTGTCAAGTTCAGCCTGGTACAAAAACAACTGAATAGTTCAGGAGGACTTGTTCGGTGTTTGTGGTTCGGCGTATAAAGGTAGGGAACACTGCCACCTAGCGAACTGGAGATTAGACGTTAGATTCACTTCACCAAATCGATTCAGTTGATCCCGTTTTAACCCGATTTGGACTACACATGCGCAGCACATGTACGTCATTTCCGGTATCGTTTCTACTGTGTTTTGTGAAAAACCTTTGTATTTCCACCGTGCCTTTTATTACCTTACCTGTATTATGGGTGTTGCAAATCTTTACACATTGTGAGTTGACATATGTCAATATTAAAGGGTTTGTGCAAGGTTTATAAATTTAAACCCTGCACAAACCCTTTGTCCCATCATCTCTGCTTTTGATATATTTTCCCTTCTTATAATAAACACTCATTCTGATACAAATAATTAATTAGTTTTCTTTGTTTTTTAATACTATTTTAATTCTTATAATATAATATAATATTTATATTATTTCTAAACATACATAATTCAAATAAGTTATAAGCATTTATAATGAGAGATATAGAATGACAAAAAATAATTGGTTTTTCAAAAAAAAAAAAAAATGCCTCTATCTTATTTTGTGGTAAATAAAAATGTTCAGAACCCCATAAGTTTTTTTCTGTGTACCATTTCTCCTGCACATCACTAGATACTCAGAATTACAAGCTTGTTAAAGAGTCGAAACATGAATATTGCTACTTGGTACTGCACTACTGTACTACCATACAAAAAGTATGCTTCAGCAGTGTGTGGTAGTAAATTCCTATTTATAGAATGAAGGCACACAAAAAGAAATAATAAATGGAACTGCTTCTCTGTTATGTAATGTGGGTTATGGATGCAGTAATCTGTTTTTCATCTGATCTTCACTGAAACACTGCAGATCTTTCCCTTCTCTTCATAGTACGCTATGACCAGCCCTACAAGCTCCTGCAATCAGGCTAATTCAGTACAGACCCATCTTAATAATCACTACTGACCCCCAGAAAAACTGATTTAGGCTATCAAAACATCTTAATTATTGTTTTGAGCTGCGAAAATAGGACATTCTCTAGCTTCTTGCTTAGCGCTGGGGTTCCAATCTGGCTTCTGTGGCGTTTAAATTAGGGATGGGCAGATTGATACCTAAATGTTACCTAAATATACTTCCAATCCTGATGTTTACTTGTAAGAATTGATTCTGGTGCATAAGTATTAATATCACTTGTTATTTATTTAGTAGGATGAATATGTGGTCTATCTCTCAGTGAGTATAATAAAAATGCTGCTGTAAAAATCTGAATACTCCCAAGCAAAACTCTAGGGCTCTTAAATAACATGCTACAAATGCTGAAAACAAGCGTATCCAAGCAGGATATTCGATATTCTTTACTTTTATCTAGAAAAGTTTTGATTTTAGTTTTGAGTTTAACTTTCATTAGATATATAATTAATATTTATATGTAACTATTAATCTAATACATTCTTAATTAACAGTACTAGTTTATAATTTTTTTTTTCTATTGTAATTTCATTATTAATAAAGAAGTATAGATATGAGTCCATCCTTGCAGATCATGTACACCCATATATGCTGATTGTCTTACGTGGGGCGGATATGTAATCCTCCAGCAAGACAATGCAACATATCACACAGCTAGAAAGGAATAACATTGGTTGGAAGAACATGACCAAGACTTCCAAGTACTACCCTGGTCCCCTAATTCCCCAGACTTGAACCGAATTGATCATTTATGGGACCACCTCGATCATTGTGTTCGTTTTATGGATCCTTCCCCACGACACCCCCAGTAGCTGTAGCATGGCTCCAGATACTGGTGACAACCTACCAGCACCTTATTGAGTCCGTCTAGCTGCTGTCTGTGCTGCCCATGGCAGTAACTTTGGCTCCTGGCTGAAGGTCATAATATAGTGACTCGACTGTGTCAAAAGCACCTGTAAGCAAACACCTTGCCTGTGTTTAGTAATGTGCTATTTTGATTTACAAGAGTTCAAGTATCAGTGTATTTTTGAACAGGGAAACTATGCATGCTGATGTTATAAATCATGGTTCGGCCTGTTTTTAAATGAGGCCTGATACAGGACATCATGTAAAAATGAATTAGAATGTTTTGGTTTTATCATGTAGGATAAAACAAGGGCACAGTCTCTTTAGGTGCTCACTTTATCAATCCAATCCAAGACTTGCTCACAGAGTCTGTGGTTTTAATCAAATGACAGTGTATTAGTGGAATAGTAATTATGATATGATAAGTGCTGCTTTACTGTTTGTAGAACCCTTTTTGAAATCTGTAATAACATGAGTCTAAATTTGTGCAGCTTTATTATTGCATACGCATTCACATGGTTTTCAGCTGGATGGTGTAGGTCATAGTTAGGCAGTGGTTCTGGCTGTTCCACTGCAGCAAGGTCTGTTTCATATTTCATGCACATACTTCACGACCATATATCACTCCTTTGAAAGCACAGTTTAATTTATTACCACACTTCACCCATAAACAACAGCTTGATTGAGTGAATGAAATGTGATTTATTCAAGTCATTTTCACATAATACATACAAAAGTGTTGCAGTTATATGAGCTTTTGTTAAATATCGACTCAGAATACACAAATATAGTGACATAGATATCATTGTTGTAGCACACTAGAAGACTTGGTTCCGGCTGGATCCACCTTGAAGCAGCTGGAATTTCTACTACCTCACCAACATGAAGGTTTGAGTTGCGAGCTGAGGCAAATATGGTCAGATTGATGATCAGACGGCATCTTTCTGGTCAGTGACGCTTTTCACCAGAGTAACCATTTTATCTTCAGCAGGAAGGTAATCTTAGATACTCTTTTTTTTTGTAAACATTTTTTGCTCTATAATAATCATTTTCCAACACAAAAAATCAAGTAATTCAACAATAATATGTTGAAACAAATAAAAAAGAATTTCATTAAACAAAATGATGCACTAAAGAACTGTACTTAAGCTTCACCTCTGAATAATAACGCAATATTTAGAGTCATTATCAATGTTCCTCTTATGTTTTTCATTTTTATTATGTAAATATATTTCCAGGTTGGTTTTCCTGTTGGCTCACATTTAAGCTCTTGGTAGCTGAAAGGTCTCTCATGGTCCTGAAGAAGATCTGAACACACTTTAATACCTGGAAGAGAGGTCACAACATTACTGATATAATACTCACATATACACAATAAATGTCATTGCGGGCTACTCCTGTTGGTCCATTCATTGTGGAATTTTGACACGATGCAGACGTTGCATTGAAATTGGAAGTGGGATTTTTTATAGTATGCGAAAAAATGAAAATACTATTTTTACAGTACTGGACAGCTCTAAAGACTGGCAGCAATAGCAACATCATGACAGATGTTCGTCTGGACATTGCTCATCCAGACCTCCTGATGCAGACTGAGCAGTTTGCATGGAATTAATACTGGGGAAAGTTCCAGCTTTTCAGACAGACGATAGATTTTGAGGAGTTTATCTTACGCCATTGACATGAATCGCACCATTACACAGTCACAGACAACAGTATCCTTGTTCATCTAATAGAAGAACAAATATCTTATCGCATATCAATTTATAATATAAATATACAGTTCATCGAAAAAAGATTAAGACCACAAGGATATCTACAAAAAGAAGTTAAAGCAAATTTTCCAGTTTGGAAAATGAATCTAACTGGAAAAATAGTTGTTTATCTCCAGTGCAGAATATATAACCCAGCAATACTCACATTATAATAGAATTTAGGAAATTGATTGATCTTATCATCCTCATCATACCTTCATAAAAGTGCTGTCCAGATAATTAAATGTAATGTAACTGTCAAAAATAAAAATTGATGCGTTTTCTAAGGACATATTTGTGCATATTTGTAATAAACTAATAAACTAAACTAACAATAAACTAAAACACATGAATGTTCCATAAGTAAAGTCACTTTGACGGTGATGACAGCGTTTGTAGCCTAAATGGTGCAGTGTTTTTCTGTGAGTTTAGGATGAATTACATTTAGTAAACACATCTCTGCAGAGTAGATCATTGATACTGAAGTTTAAATCCACATGACACTCAGAAAGCATGGATGTAATTGAATAAAATCAGTCGTAAACGGCACTCACGTTGATACGTGACATCCTGACGCGTAAGCGTAGTTGCCAGTATAGCGAATGTCACACCGCACGACATTGTTGCTGTAGTCAGACTCTTGGACCTGGTAACTAGGATTAACACTGATCTGTAACAAGAAAAAGAAAAAACAACATTGTGTTTGTTTATTATAATCCAGCAGTAATCTTTTTACTGCTGTCAGCCTGCAAGAGAGGAAAAGATCTAGACAGTAATAGATGTTGTCATTAGATTAGCCTTAAATAAAAGCAAACCTGGCTTCAGTGAAGAAGTATCTTATAAACTACTGGGTTATTTATAGAACTGCAGTTAAACGTCTTAGTCCACCCAACATCCATTAGCACAGAAACTAACATTTTACACACTGTTCTTCTTTCCAAAGTGAGAGTAATGGAAGTGATCAACATCAGGCTAAAGCTGAACGGGAGCTGAACCAGCACTCCACCAAAGACTACAAATTAAACTGTGAATACTCCGTTTTAGTCTACAGACTACTCAGTTTCAGACGACTGAGTTTTGGGCCATTTTTTTCTGGCTTGAGGTTTAAATGCTGAAAGTAGTGGAAGCATTCCTGCCTTGCATTGGCATTGTTTCTGTCTGTTCCCTTTGTGTTTTCTTTCTCCCTCTTGTCTCTGGTCATGTGGTTGTGTTTTTGCACTTGTCTTTTGCACCTGTGTCTTATCAGTAGCTGCTCTCATTGTTACTCGCCCTAGTAAACAGTAGGTAAAAACAGTGAACGACTAAAATCAGTAGATTAATCGTGTAGCATGTGCAGTGCAGTAGCACGCGGTTTTGGACGCAGCCAATGCCTTTGTCTTTTATGCTGGTTTTGGTAAGTGTTGTGTGGCTCTGTGTCGGATTGTGGGTTTTGTTAGGTTAGCTTTCAGATTATAATTTATAGTCAATATGTTGCCTTATTTATTTTTCTTTGTCTAGCCTTTTGTCTGTTTTCTCCTCAGGATTCCTTTTTGTCTCTGGACTACAATTAAATTATGCTGAGTGTGCCGCCTCCTCGTCTCCGCCTTTGGTATAGTAGTGCGGCAGACTGACAATTAGTCGTGGCTGTGTTGGGAGTTGCTTCTGATTGTACTAATCTACAGATGGTTCACAAGCTCTGTGATATCAATTTAAATATGCCCACTTAAACTTTATTAATATAATAAAATCGACTTTAATAATAATAATAGCAGCTCTTACAATTTTAATATTTCAAATGTTGATTTTGAAATTTTGTCCCTGCGAACGCGAGGGCAGCCTAATCATCGAGTTGTTGGAAACCAGAGCTCACTGCCAAAGGAATCACTGTGAAACAGCTACAGTGTTAAATATACGACCATCACATGGGGTGTCTACTTGTGGATTATTTAGTGTATTGTCAAATAATGTCATATAACATAATCCAATAATATTTTCAGTATTTTTACTGGAATTTTTTTCTGACAGCTGCAAGAAGATAAGAATTTCTAGCACAAGCCAAATGACAGTTTCTGTGTTTACCTTAAGGATATAATTTCCAGGCTTCACATCAGTGATGTCTATCCATTGGCAGTCGATGTCAGCGTTGTAAGTGTCGTAACATCCTGGACTTAGACCCTGCACACACATACATGTCCAGTCATTTCCTGGTGACTTACCCAAGCCTTAACAATAACTACTACTCAACCTTAACCCTAAACCTACTCTAACCATAACCCTTACCATAACTATAATCCTACCTTAACCCTACCACTACCATAAGCTAATCATACCATGACCCTTAACTTACCTTACTCTAACCTTACCTGACCCATTACCATAACCTAATCATACCATAAGCCTAATCTTACCTTAACTCTAACTCTAACCTTACCTAAACTTAACCCCTGCCCTAAAGCTACCTTAACCCTAACCTTACCCGAACACTAACATTACCATAGCCTAACGCTAACCTTACCTAAACCCTAACCTTACCATAGCCCTAACCCTACCTTAACCCTAACCCTAACCTTATCTTAACCATAACCTAAACTCAAACCATACCGTAACCCTAACCTTAACCTAACTTTAACCTTAACCTGACCTTACCTTAAATTTAAGTTAATCCAAACCTTACCTTAACTTTACCCTACCCCTAATTTTGACTCTAACCTCACCCTAACTTTTACATTAACCTTAACTTCAAACCTTACCCATATATTAACAATACCTACTACAAGCCAACCCCAACCATAACCTTTACCACAAATTCACCCTAATCTTACTCATACCCTCACCCAAATATTAACTATAACTACTACTAGGTTATCCCAGGTATCCTAGGTAACTAGTTTCCCCTCGAAGAAAAACGCTCCCTGTAATGTGTGTGTATAAAAAGGTTTTGGTTTCAACAATGAGACATAAACCTGGTACTCACACACACACACACACACACACACACACACACACACACACATACAAACACACACACACACACACACACACACACACACACACACACACACACACACACACACACACACACACAAACACACACACACACACACACACACACACCCTCAGCATGTATTCTTAAAAGGCCCGCCCCCTCATGCACTTTCAACCTGGTGTTCTGGACTATGTGGGTGGGCCATGTGGAGACATGGCTGTGCTGAACATTTACATAACTCTATGTAGAATGATCTAAAACAACAGGTCTGAGTTTTTAATGAAGGTAAAGGACCCCTCTTTTAATTTCTTTTCCAAATTTACCTGAAAACTGAAGTAGCATTGACCTTTAATAACCTCAAATGTCTTTTGGCCAGTGTGTTAAACAATGTCACACCACATAAACAAATCTATTAGAGAACAGTCCCACAGGTGAATAATTGTGCATGCATGTGCCTATATTAGCCACGTAGCTCCAGTGCAAAATGAAATGAGCATACTATAGACACAAACACGTCTTGTTGCATGTTGAGTTAGCAGAAAAACTAGCCAAACTTTTCCTAAAATAAACATGAATTAGTGCGAGAGGTGGAGTTGTTTCACCTGTGTGTGAGCAGTACAAGCAAAGCGCCGGTAGTAGCCATAGTCGCAGGAAGTGTCCTCTAGACAGAAACTGGCCTTGTGGCCCTCAGCCACGCGTCTTTGGGTGCTAGCGTCCAGCAGATCATAATGGCTGAATTCGTCCATGCTGTGGTAATGCCTGAAGAAACACAGGAGCCCTCAGTCAGCCTAACATTTGATTTATGCACCATCCACAACTGCTTTCTGTCCTAGCAACTATTGCTTGTTTGGTTGGTCAAGCTTGTAACACCTGATATGGAGTCTGTTTTATCCTCTCTCCAATGAGATGAATAATTGCTGGAATGAGATTAATTATTGCACCCCATGCTCATATCAGTCTAAATTTATCATAATTTATTGTTCCTGGTAACCTTTATGTTCCTTCCCAATAGCATCGCAATCCGACACTTCCTTCTGGGTGTAACTATTCTTTTGACCATGAGTATATATAGCTGCATTAACAGTAACAAGATGAACAATATTACAGCACAGCTAAAGCTGCTTGCATTGGTTTAGGAGCTTTCCCCTCTAAAAAGTCTACACTCCCGACTTGATTTAGCACATAATTTCCCATGCTTGATCCTCACAAGACTGAAAGCAGCAGTATAATTTGGCTATAGCTCTAGCGTTTATGGATTTTAATGGCACCCAGTTATCTATTGTGGTATTTTATCTAGTTAGCTGCTCCAAAGGGATGAACCGTGCAGTTTATTTATGCTGCTTTGAGCAAAAGTGTCAGCTAAATGTAAACGAAGCTGACTTGACACCACTCAGATTGCAGAGTTCTCTCAAAAAACACACAAACGCACTTATCGACCTTAAGATTGGGCCCGCCCAGAGGGAAAAGAGCCAAGTGTGGGAACTGGTGCTGTTGTATACACATGTGGGCTTCAGTAATAAGTTACATTTCTGTTGGCCAGAGTATATGGAGCAAGTTAAACTGAAAAGTTCCCAAAAGAAAAGTAATTTCCTTTTTTTGTAAGAAAACCAAAAAATGTTCAACTCTGCTGCTTTGGCTTGGAGGAGTGAAACAAAAAGCTTGGACCGTGGTGAGCAGCACGTCTTCTCTTGATTGTTTTAAGGTTTATGGCAAAAACTGATCCAGAAATGTGCCGTTATATGTCACACAGAATAAACAAAGGTCAGCGTTGAGATCATACAAGCTGTGTGCCTAATTTCACTCCAGCTAACTGCAGACCTCATGTCATTGTGTTGAGTGGAGCTGAGCCACATGTACTCCATACATGGCGGTGAATCGTAGCTGACTTCAGAACAAAACTATGCTCCGAGAGCCATTAGCACGTCTGCCACGGTGGAGTGCAGAGAGCAGGCCTCCACTCTGTTTTCCTTTAGACAAGAACACAGACCGCTTTCCTCTGAAACAATTCCCTTCACAAGACTCCCATCACATTTATCAGAGATTAAAACATTTCAGATATGCCCAATCATGACTCTTAGGAAAAACAGAGAGTTAGGCATTTAAATCTCACGTATCTTACATTCTTCTTCTATCCCCCTGTACCCCAGACATATGTGTCTGTATGTAGCAAAAATATAAAATGTACAATTTTTTCATTTTCACACGATCATTGTACAACCATTCTCTTAGAAGCAAAGGCCCCAGATCATTAAAAAAATCATTCTTTAAATAAATGAGCCATAGCATGTAAAAACTGCTGAAATTTCTAAGCATACCATTCACTCTCTAGTCCATATAGTCCATACATAAACTGAAAAAAAAAACAGCCCATTTTTTAATGCATTGTTTTGTGATGTCAAGACAACCAGGCTGTTTACATATGTCTATCCATTTACAATAGAGCTCACAGATACAACATCAGAGGATTTAATGTTAAAACTAGAGACATCGTAATTGAACTCCCATAATTGGGGTAATACATAAGGTACATCACAAATGTGGGATGTGGGCTCTTGAAACAGGCTGTACCTTTGAAATGTATGTATGCAAATAAGCTCTCGTCTGATTGGTTGCCCTGTATTACATCTATATTCAGAAACACGCTCTATTACTGCAGGATGAATGTGTCTGATTTGTTCTAGGCCTAAAAGATATATGCAAATGTGTTGTGACATCACAAAAACAAAGTCATTTAAAACATTAGCCAATTACTATCTGTGTAAGGATTGTTGAGACTGGAGAAGGAATAGTATGTTTTGACTGGAGAGTGAGTAGTATGATTTGACATACATTGTGGAAAAAGCACTTCCATACTGTATTAAGAAATGCAAAGAAGATGACAATGTAAAAATGTGGCACAGGCCCTTTGAATGCTAGCTAACATAATATGACACTGCATGGGTTAAAATAAGGCATTACCATGCACTGAACTGTGTTAGCTAGCATGCCATTTTTGAAAAGGTGTATCTGTATGGTGCTTCAGCTAAACATGTAGCTTCACCCTTAAGGTTAAAAGGGCAGATGTGCTGTGAGTTGGCACAGAATAACTCACTGGTGGCAGCTGTGCCACTCCCAGGCGTAGCGTGGCCGGCTGGGGAGAAAGTCAGACGTGCCCTGGTTCTTGACCCTCTGAGGGAAGCGCAGCAGCATACGTGTGTCGTAGTCTCTCACGCTCGACCTGTAAGCCGAACTGAAAAGAGCGCTGGTGTTTGAAAAGAGCACACTGAGTTCAGAATATCAGACACTGTCGATATTTGGACGCAACGTCCAAATGCCTTTCGCGGTGTGTTTCTTGGCAAGGTAGATGCATTTCAAGTGCAGGAACAAATATTGTTGCAAGTTTTCCCAGATTTTTCTCTCCTCTCCTCAGGCGAAGTGTGGTTTAGTCACTAATGGGTTTAGCAGTCTGTCTGGTGATGATTTTTCCATGTAAACTGTCTTTCACTGAAACCTCCACTGCAAAATAGCCTCTCTCCTCCCCTTCCCATCATAGCACGACGATCACTAGAGGCTTCTTTTCCTTTTTGTTTTTTACAGAACTGGCTTAAATTATAGGAGGATCTTTCGGTTAGAGGAATTTTACAGGCCTGTCACTGACTCATCCCTTTCAGACAATATGAGTGAAGCCTCCCTTTCTCTATGCTCTCCCTCTCTCCGCCCTTTTGACATAACATAATTAATTGCATTGTTTTTTTCCCCATTCAGTCATACCTTGCCAAGCAGTTTTCTTCCGCGGCACATCTGAGGTTGTACATCGGAACCCTTTGGACGTAGGTGGAAGCCTGAATGTAGTAGGGATCTGCCACAAGGTCAGGCAAACCTGCGGAACACTGAGACGTCTCACTGGGCTAGAAATCCTCCGAACCCTGAGAAGAAACTTGCCCAGGACTAAAGTAACAATGACATCAAACTCCTATAAATATTGAGGTCACAAAGGCTTCTGGTTCCCTAAAGAACCCTGTTAACCCTTCATGTAAAGGTGCAATAACAATTACAGTGTTCTGGCATTCGGAGGTTCTTCAAACTTAATGAAATCTTCATAATCTAAGGAACCATCCACTGAAAGAATCCTTAGGGAACCAAAGATTCTTCACGCCAAAAACATTCTCTAAAGAACCATCCATTGACAGGTTCTATAGGGAGTGGTTTTACTGTAACATGGCAAAGAACCTTAAGAAAAGGTGTTCTTTAAGACATGCCATAGAATAACCGCTTTTGGTTCTCTGAAGAACCTTGTTTATAAGAGATTTGTGAATAAGAAAAAGCATTTAAATGTTTAAAGAGTGTTCATGCAAGGTAAAGGTTCTACACCAACTCCTAAGAGGAGACTCTTTCAACTTGATGAAGCTTTTTCAAACTCAAACAAAAAATGGTTCTCTAAAGAAGCATCCATTGAAAGCTTCCTTAAGGAACCAAAAGTAGTTCTTTTATGATATTTTAAGTGTATAGTTAAAAATAGATGCTGTTATCTCTGGCATGTTCCAGGGCCTATGTCTAGCTCTATGTTCGTTGAATTACTCAGGGCATTTGCATCCGCATGACACCTCTAAAAGACATATGTGGTGCCAATACTTCTAAATGGCACCCTTTAAATAAAGGGTTCCTAAATGGTTCTCGGTTTCTAGGTAAACTCTTTATAAAACAAAGTTGCCTCAAGGGGTTCCCTCAGCAATATCGTTAAAGAACCACTTTTGGTCTGAAGGTTCTACATATAATCTATATGAGTATAAGGGCACTTCTAGAATGTTTGTGTGGAGGTTCTGTAAACTGTAAAAAGTTCTTCACCTTCTAACTCTCATTTACACAACTGGCACTCTTAAGAAAAGCTTGTGCAATAAAAAACAAGTCAGTTCTTATATAGCAGTGTAAACCTTAAACTTTAAAAGGTTCCTAATGGATTTGGATTTTGCATTTTGTATAGAAATATGGTTCTTTGAAAAATCTGTTGGTTCTGTAGGGAACCAAAACGGTTCCTTTATAGCATCACAATTTCTGACATTTTTTTGGAATTTATGGAATCTTTACATCATGAGAAGGACAGATATTAAGTAGGTTTCTTATATGTACACATTTCATTTACAAATATGGTTCTTTAAAGAACCCTCCACTAAAAAGGTTCTTAAGGGAACCAAAGCCAGTTCCATCAATGGTTTTACTAAAACCCTGTTTTCCATCTTTATTTGGATCTAACATTGGCCAGTGCATCATGGTCAGTAAGAACAGAGTACACATTTTGAGATGGTTCTTGAAGGGTTCTTTAGAAAAAGTCAAAGAACCCTTTGCATGATCAAAAAGTTATTTGCTTTGTGACAGGGTTCTTTAGATTGTACAAGTGTAAATTGGGTTCTGCTATGGTTATGATGTGGGGTTATAACAATAGAAGAACACTTTTTGTTTTGGGTGTTTTTGGGTGCTCTTTTTTCAAAGAGGTTCCATATAGAACCATATACAACACATTCTCCATCAATCTGAAGAACCCTTTTACAATGCAGATGACCCTTTAATCATGCAGAGGGTTCCTTCTATGCTGAAGAACCCTTAAAGAAGCATTTCTATAAGTGCAGCTTAGAGCATTAAATGCGCAAGTAACATTAACCCTTACCGTGCTGAAAGTACCTTGTGCCGTATCCGGGTCTTTGTCTTGGGCTCGGTCTCTCGTACGTGTCGTAGTAGTTGTAGTAAGGGTTGTCCGGGTCAGTGGACTTGTACGGGTTGTAAGGGTCGTCCCCTACCATGGCCTCCTCGCGCGCGCTTTCGTTGCGCTTGTTTTCCCATTCGGTGCCATTCGTGCGCCTTGGCGTTCCCGTGGCCCGTTCTCGAGCGCCACTGCGCGAGCGTGCGCGAGCACCACCGCGACCACGTGCATTCTGGGAGGAACCGGACGGGTCACCGTCGACCCTCGTGGGCCTGCTGATGACGGCGACCGGTCTCCTGGCCTCGGCCTGCTCGCCCTCTGCGTCCCTCCTCAGCGGCGGCTGGTACTCGGATCCCTGGCTGAGCAGGCTAAAGAGCTTTCCGTTGTGCTGCCATTGAATGGTCTGTCTGAGAGCCGCGTTATTGCTCGCAGGTCTCGGCTCGCGCTGGGATTGCGCGCTCTGGAGCACGCATCCCAACAAACATACGTGCGCACATGCGTAAAAGACGGTGCCAAAATTGCGCGCAGCCATCATGAAGCGCTTTCTTGTCCCCCCTAGATAGGCTCCTCCGGTCCCCCCAGCTTAAAACGGCTCTATATACCGAGCAGAAAAAGACTGCGTTGATTATAAATAAAGAGCAGCTTACATGGCGGAGAAGGAAGCCTCTTGTTGCTGTGCGCCACGGCGAGCGGGTGCGCAAAGAGTGAGCAGCAGCAGCGGGAGGAGGAGGAGGAGATTGTCAACGTTTGTGATTCCGTGTTATACAAAAGCTCCGCTTCTTATGCAGCTGTAAACGTGAGCTACATGACCTTCGAAAAAAGGAAAAGAAGAGGGGGGGTGGAAGAAAAGCGGCCACCTTTTTTTTTCTTTTAGGAGATCACTGGACTCGAATACAGAGAGTGTTTGTCTTTTATCTCTTGTAAACGTGTTGGAACATCTGGGCTGTATGAAGTCAGAGTGTTAATAAAGGCGTGCAGCTCGAGCCACGTCATATACACCTGCAGTGCTGCAGTATAAATCTATATGTCACATTACCTACGATGAATGTTTTCCAAGCAAAGAAACATTATTATTCATGTATGCTCATAAATCATCACAGCAGCTCAGCCAGCTCCCCACCTACCAGGCAGATTTAAACCTGCAGTGTGGAGTTAAATCAACAGCTGAACAGCTGCACACCAATGAACTAGTTCGACACTGCAGACCTTGCTGGGGAATCCTAGAAAGAACATGCAAATGATTGAATATGCCTACATTAAAGGGCTCATACCATGAGAAACCAAATGTTCCTCTTTTTATGGGAACAAAAGAGTGTAAGAGGACCAATTACTCCACAGTCCAAGTGTGATGTCTATCCCACAAAAAACTGCATCTGCATACAATGTTTTTATGAAGTCACTAAAACCATCATATTTACTTACACCCTTTTTTAGCCTTTTTGGGCTATCTATCTATCTATCTATCTATCTATCTATCTATCTATCTATCTATCTATCTATCTATCTATCTATCTATCTATCTATCTATATATATATATATATATATAAAGGTGTTTTCATACTATACTACATGTACTCTCTCATTTTGCAGTGATCACGGTTTGCTGGAAGGAACTCGATTTCAATACAGTTCTCTGACCGGTGCTTAAAAACAGCTTGTTTTTAAGCGAGCCTGACAAGCGGTCTGCAAGAGAACTGGTATGAAAACACCTTTATATATATCTATATATAAAGGTTGTTTCATCCTGAAATCTCTTTTGTGGTCTGGAGTTCGCTTCCAGCTGCCTTATTTTATTTGTCCACTGTGCAGGTGTATGTATTTTCACTCCCAAATGCAGAGAGTACATATATGGAAACAGTACTGTTTTTAAAAACATCCTGTCACACATGATGTCTTCAAAAACAGAGGCATAAACATATACACAAACAAGTATCATTTTTGGTAGAACAACCCACACAATTGGAAATACAAGAATACAGTACAAAACAACAAAAACTTGGAATACGGGCCCTTTAATCAGGCTGCTTTTGTTACTGTGCTTCAAGAACTGATATATAATCACTGTCAAAAGATAGTTGCATCCAGAAGGCAGCGATGGATTTGTATTGAGATACACATACAGAAGTTGCGTCTCCTCTTAAGGTGTTGGGCCGCAGTTTTTGCTAATGCAATACCCCAGAAAAGTTGTAGAGGTTCCTGATGATGTCCTGTGATAATCCATCCCATGCAGCTTGAATATTCTCACACAGTTCCTGCAGGTTTTGCAGTAGGGGTGGAGGTGGAGTGACATCAGGCCTTCTGGACGTTTGACATCTGACAACAAGCAGTTCATCTTGGTGCTGATCACGGTGCCTCCAGATTTGTTTATCGTTTCCACCATGACAAAAGCTGAAGGAGCCCTAAAGATGACACACTGCATTCTGAGTCACTCCATGAGAGTCTGGCATGACACCATTGAAGTCTTTGGCACCGTTAACATGATGTTTAGGCCAGGTGCTGTAACGGTCTGTGTGCATGTAGTTCATCTGCCAGTGGTGCTGGGACGGGATGACTCATGAAGGGCATTGTGGCTGTAGGGCCAGTCAGGTATAGTGATAATATTCCAACACATGTCTGACTGAGCGTTAGACTTGAATCATTCATGTCTCAAAATGTCAAACCTACCCACCAAGTTTCATTCCTGTCCATTGATTCCTTCTGGGTGCAACTATTATTTCACTGTCCAATGAAAAACATGAATCTCCATTTTTGATGATTTTTACTTGTATGTATAATTTGATCACATGACCTGCTGTTTACACTGTGTGTTACTTTCTTGATGAATGTACCAACAGAAATTCTGGTTCCACTGACTTACAGTAGAATAAAAATTGGGTTTTGGGCTCTCCTATAAAGTTGCTAAGTTACTTGTTTTTTAAAGGCTACTTGAAACTTCTGCATGAGTGGGTGAGGCTAAACTGGTAAAGACTGATGGGTGGATGTATGTAAATGTGTTTGGTTTTGTGAGTTTAAAAGCAGTTTGCTTTCTGTATATACAAACCTCAGTCTTTATATGCTAACTCAAGCTCTTCTTCTAAAAAAGAGACTGTGCTTAATAAGTGAAATCAGATGATGGGATCCTTTACTTTATAAGGTTTTTGAGGTGAGTTTAATGATCATCTTTCCAGGATTGTTATGACAAATGGTGATCACTTTGACTGTTGGATGAACTCTGAAAGTCAGTCTCCAGTAAAAAAAAAAAAGTGAGATTTGAAGTTCTCACAGGCCAGCATGTAAACAAAATTGTATGATAGGCTGTACACTGCCCCATTTAACCGCCCATAATACAAACACTATGTTTTTTTCCACACCATTCTCCAAACCGCCTACATCTGGCTCTGTCCTGTCACAGTAGTGCCAGAGTCATGTGCAGGCTTTGTTTAGTAGTTTTATAAGGTGATTTAGACAGGCTACATGTTTCACATTGTAAAACACACCACATACCCTTAGAGCAATCCAGTTCTGTGCCTTGATGATGGCAGCCATCTCGTGATGGAAGGCTTATTGCCCCGAATTGCCCCTGACGTGGACACCCAGGGGCACCCAGGGGTGTCTATTCCCTCCTTCACCGATCCGTGACACTTTTCCCTTTAAATGCACCACTGCCCTGCATTTTCCCCCATAAACACCACAGTCCTATGGCTACCACTAGCCTATGCATAATTGTTAGTTACCCAAACTTAATCAGTGGTCTCAAAAACTTTGTCTAGTCTTGCTGAAACTCTCATGACCAGCGACAAACCACAAGGACCAACGTCCCAGAGTTGAATCACAGGTTTCTCAGAACATTAAAGTGCAAATCCTTCTGATGTGTCTGAGTAGAACACCATCTTTCCAGATCCATTTCTTTCTTAGCAGAAGTCCCATGTTTTCCAGAACAGAATTCTCCAGTCCTCAATATATGAAAATAAAGCAACAGTATAAACAGCAACAGAGTGTAACAAAGCACAACAGAAGGCTATTTAATAGATGCCACAAGTGCATAAAAATAATAAAACAAATAAATAGATAGATGCATTAGCACTAGCATTAGCTGGTAGGCTTATTTTGCTTGCTGTATTTCTTCTAATGTCAGTGTTTCATTTGTAGCTTAGCTAGTTTTGGTAAGTTTTGACTTGTTTTTTTCCTTGCAGTAATAAATATGAATTATACATGTGGAATGCTTTTATTATTATTCTGCTTCTTCCCACCACGCATATCATATATCATAGAGCAAAAGATTTTCCTCACGCCATTGATTTAAGAGTGCCAAACATTTTTTTCATACCATTGTTTATATGAAATGTGAAGTAACAGGGAACATATGCCTGCTATAACAGACGTGTAGCATATTTCATTGCATCAGTTCTCTGGTATTTAGACAGCATTACAGTTTCAAGGTGAGCACTGAAGAACTGGTCCCTACTGAGGGTCATTTTGAGCAGCTAGCTGCTGTTTCTGATGTTCTTTTTGGTGTGGGTTATTCAAAGCAAGTCTTATCCAAAACCATGCTTAACTCTCTTGCAGAAGCTATCTGCCCCGGTCCACAATGCACTGCTCCATAGATTCAGAGGATTCTACAGGACTGTGGCAAATTCTTGGCTTCTCTGGTTCACATCCGGGGTCAAGTCTAACTGGCTCAAAGCCTCCTCTCTCTGACCTGTAAGGCAAATCTGTGACGTCTACTGCAGGGCAGCTTTTTAAGGCCACGTTCAAAGGTGTGTTTGAACGCTGCATGCTAGCACCTCAGTCCTTATTTTAAAGTTTTTTTTACGCTGTTTTAATTGTTCAGAAACCAAACACTCTAATTGGTGTGATCAATTAATATGGTCAGAATAGTGTTCTGTGCTTGTGGTGCTATCGTTACCAGGGCCTTCATCTTTGCATATAATCAGGAGGTCACTGTGATCTTTATCCTTTATCTTAGATTTAATGTGTGAGCCACCAACACAAGCAGGCTGAAGTTTGCCTTTCAACTGGTGATTACCTCAGCAACCAGGTGCTATAATGCTTGTGATGGTGGCTGGCTGGCTGGCTCTGGTGTTACGGTATGAGTGATCCATCAGTTCACTTTTATCCCCTCAGTAGATAATTAAGTATCGTGGCCAGGTCACTACGTGATGCTGGTGGAGGTTCGTACTGGTATGCTGACATTACCCTGGATACCGTGGCTCTTGATACATCACAAAGACTTGCTGTCTTGGTCACAGATGCGCCAGCAAGACGTGCACCAACAATTTGTCCTCTTTTGAACTCTGGTATGTCACCCATAATGTTGTGTGCATTGCAGTATTTTGAGCAACACTGTGCTCTTACCTGCTAACTGAACCTTCACACTCTGCTCTTACTGGTGCAATGTGCAATTAATGAAGACTGGCCACCAGGCTGGTCCAATTTAGCCATGAGACCTCCCACACTAAAATGACAGGTGTTTCAGTTTCATTGTCCAACCCCTGTATATACACATCTATATATACATATAAATTTAGAAGAAGTTCAATATAATATCTTCTCAGGAAAGGTGGTGCTGGGACCGTGAGATCTGCCATCTCAGATTTATATTTGTATTACTGTCTGTGTCATGCAGTTTGACTGAAGATTTTGGCTTGTGTTTTGGCTCTTAGGGAGCTACACACGATCTTTGTGCTGCCCATAGAGTTCATAACAAACATTTTGTTGAGTGTTTTTTTTTTGTGAGTTTGTGATGGAATATCACATCAGTAGTATTTCATCTTATCATTTTAACATCATAGTGAACCCTGACCAAGTATTTATAAAATAGTACTCAGACTTATACCAGAGAGTTACTGAACTCATGTCCAGGTTTTAATATTATGTTTAACCATGTTAGAAAATGCCTCATAGTTAGACACTAGAGGGCATATTTCAGCAAAACCGAAGTGCATTTGTCTTTTGTACAGTATTTGTAAAGTATTTGTTAACATGTAAAGCATGTAAACTACATCTATTCTGTGTGATTACTAAGGTGTATTACTAATGCTACCAGTGTATCCTGTTACATCCTATTAAATGTGCAGCGAGACCCACAGACTAAATATGTAAACCGACACTTATTCATCAGGGGTTCTTTAGTAAAAAAAAGCATTGTCTCTTTTTAGAAGCTTAAGTTCTGTGTAATATCTTTTCAGGCTTTTATTGCTATATGCTTAAATTGGATCATTTTGCTATAAAAAAAAAAAACAAAGCTTAATGATTTAAAGCACCCTTGAAGAATCATCTTTTTAAAGTATGTAGTAAAGATTCAGTTTCAGGTCTTGTCCACTCTATGTAAGAAAATGAAAAACATCAGTGGGTTCATTCAGGGTGTTGTGTGCAGATGGATAGTTTGGTCTGCAACTGAGACAAACAAAGCTATTAATATCAACTGCATTTTCCTAAATGCATTAAGCTCAGAGGCCTGCAGCAACGACATGGTGAGAAGTGAGAGCATTCTCCTTTACTGGAGTAGACAACCAGCATTATAAAACAGTCTGCAACATGTTAAAAAAAAAAAATCACGTGATCCAATCGACTGCTTTTGTAAGGCAGGATCTGGCCAGAGAGCATGACTTTACACTGCAAAAATGTGCCTTTCTTCCAAACGTTCTTGGGTAACAGAGTCTTTTATAAATTTCAGACATTTTAACCCAGTATGCTAAAATAGTTATTGGCTCTCTATCAACACTGTGAAGTGTGTGCCTTATTAACTTCTGGTAAATAAAGCCACACTGAAAAGGTACTGTCCAGCTTTTCTAACTGCACACCAATGTCACCAAAACAGGAAACTAAAAAGATCATGTGAAACGGAAAGAACACCGCGACCAAAGGACATAGTAACATTTTATTTTTTTATTTTACAATTTTAATGTTCTGCTCATAAATTTAGTCCTTTTCCATCTGTTTTAGCCTTTAGTAGGGTCAGTTAAAGGTGTTTTCCTTCACCAGGACTAGCCATCTTGAGCTTCTCTGCTCATGCAGCCCAGAATATACGACACTATCCACAAAGCCAGATTTAAATATCTCAGTAAAATATCAATACAAACATCTATAAAACAAAACTGATTTTAACCTTGAGACTCTATTAAAATGGGGGGAAATACATTCTGCAACTTGTACCAGCTGAGGAGAAGCATCTGTACTGGGCCAGTGTTGTTTTTTTAAATATTTTAATGCAGTTTGCTGCTCAGTGTTGGGCTCCCCTTGCGTTGGAGGAACAAACCACTCTTGAGTGGTGGAACCACATCTGCAAGTGATTAACCTAGATCCTCAGTCCACGTTGCTGGAATTCTCCTCTTGTGACACACCAGCAGCAGTGCCTGGGTAAGCATGCAGAGGGTTGTGTGAAGGCACAGCGGTAGAAGATCTACAGACTTGGTTATCATGTCACAACATCTGGCAGAGGCATAGGGCAGAAGGGCACTCAGGGTGATTCATAAGAGAGAGTAAGTTATTTAAGGGGTGTCTTATAGTGAAATACAAAGTGTTCTCTGGAGATGCTCTGCGTGTTCTGCAAGGATCAAAAGGAGAAACTCTGCCAATGCCATAGGCAAGACATA
>JAMWET010001847.1:0-15000 GCA_024036415.1 Prochilodus magdalenae
ACACGGAGAGCGATCAAAGGCGCCAAGGCACTCGAGCAACCTAAAGACCTCGGATTGCGTTTTTTGGGGGCGCTGTTAACCATCTGAGGTACCAGCATTGGAATAGCTCTGTGCTTAAAATGCTGAAGAAAATAAATAAATAAATAAATAAAAAAGAGACCCATGTGGACAAATCCATGTACATCCACAAAACCAATTTCGTTAGCTTAGTTTAAAATACTGGTGCAGGGTGGCATCAAACAACTAATATAACATATATAATATATATAAAATAACTAATCAGTGCTCAAAGCAAACTTCAATGGTTTACACATGTGAAATAGCTCACGTTAATGGCTGGAAAACATGACATACAATGAGCCATTGTTGCAACAGCACGTTCAAAGTCATCCTGAAATCATAGCTCATTCACAACTTAATAAAATGGAAATGGCTGCAACAGCTTGCGACATTCTTGTACTATGCACTGACCAACTGATGCCCAACAAAAATCTGGCTAGCAGTGTCATTAACGCACAACATAAAAACCCAGCTCACCAAAATAACTCTTCTATAACACTCAAATGATGGACTGCAGAACACTACAGGATGCCTTGTGTTTTCGGATCTTGCATGTGTAGCTGGTAAAGCCATTTATACATTCCATTTCAATAGCTTCACAGCATAGTTGCACGTTACAGTACATCTAACGCTGTGTGCTAAAGGAAATCATTTCTAAATAAATTAAAACACTTAAAAGCCCATGCTCAGACAAATTCTTATTTGTGTAATAAGTCACAGGTGATTCAAATAAATGCAACATTGCTCTCATAGTCTCTACTCAGGTGCACACAAACACAGAAATGGGACTTCCGATTTTAATTTTGCAGAACTGTGGTGTGACAGCAACAGACCGCTCAAACTGAGGCATGCATAGACAAATATGGCTCCAAAGCTGATATCCTAAGGTTTACATATACAGATTTGGCAATCACAATTCATAAACTTGTGACTTTAATCTTATAATGGTAATATAACTGTTTTTTTCTGTATAGTTACAAACGTGACTGAATACGTAGACATTTTAACAGCAGCCTAAACATTTTGCTCCTCTGATAAACAATGTCATCAAATAGCAGGTCGAAATGGTCAAAACTAAACATCTGTGTGTCAGATGAGCAGATACATGTGGAAATCAATACTTGCTGTTTGATACTGATGTAATTCTGATATCACATCCCTACTTGTGCACATAAAAACATACTCCTTCTCACGATTCATTTCTTTTAATATAAATAATATCCCACGGGATAATACCTGCTGGTCTAGTCATCATGAACAATGTAAATGGCAGCTACTGATTTCAAATGATGGAGGAAAAAACAAAAAAATAAAACCTGAGATTCTCATAACATGTCCCTTGAAATTGCAAACCTGCAGATGTTCGAACAGGCTGCATTTCCTGCGGACAGTCTGTTTGAGTTTGAGCCAGGCCAGATCCAGACGCCTCTCCCTCTCCTCCCTTCGCCCCGCTCCGGCCACAGCCAGCAAGTCTTGCACAAACTCTGGTACCTCACACAGAGTGTCCACAGGGTCCGACACGGAAAGGGCACGCGAGCCTCTAGAAACGCTGTCCATCTCTCAGCTTACTCTGCTAACCATCACCAGCGGTCTCTTCTGGAGCAGCAATACAGCAGACGAAGGGCATGCATCCAAAAGCGGTTACATCATTTTACAGCTAGGGGGCAGCACAGGTGTACCATGCAGATGACACAGACACAAGTTTGCTTATTCATGCTCTCTCTCTCAAACAGAGCAGAACAGAAACCAAAAGCCTAGTTACTGTGGCACTAAAAAGCACCTGACAGTCTTTAGCACAGACCTGCTCTCTAGCCTTGCCATGCTGCAGCACTGAAGAGCGGGTCAGGTTGAGAGCTGAAACTGCAGCGTCAAATGAACTGGCATTACAACCAAACCTAACTATATATATACACACATACATAAACTCTTATAGTGCTCACAAAACTGGACTGAACATACGAAGACATCCACTGCTCAATTCACCTCACACTGATTTCTTATGCAGTAATCTGCAGCATTTCTTCATTTCATCCCACCGCAGCACAAGTTCTTACACATTTCAGATCACCATCTAGATCATCAGCTGTCAAATCCCACTCCAAGTAAACCTATCCAGCTTCCTGTATCTCAAGACGGAACACACAGCCAAAATGTTAAATCCAGTCTTCGTTAAACCCGAGGACACAGCGTTCCACACTGCAGCAATGCGTTTGTAAGTCCTTTAGGTTTAATATTGTTGTCTCCATCTCTGACAGGCGAGGTGGCAGCCCCATCCCACAAGGGCAGTTAGCCACATGCTAGGCTGCTCAGCCACAGTGCTGCCCTTGCAGTGAGCGAGTCGCCTGCAGTACAGATCAAGTTGCTGTGTGATCGAGGGAGAAACAAGGAGAGTGGGATAAAGGGAGGGGTGCAGGCTGATGTGGCACAAAACGATAACGCAGTGCCAGGCCAGAGAGGGAGAGACACAGAGGAAAACAGAGGCAGAGACACACAGAAAGACGGGGGGAGAAGGGGGATAAATAAAGAAAGTGAAGAGGAAAAATTAATAATAGAGAAAGACAGGAATAGACAGTGCAGGACAAAAACAGAGAGAGGGACAGGCAGCAAGAGAGAGAAAACCAGACAAATGAAGGGAAGGGTGGAGAGTGATACAGCAGAGAAAGACGAGGCACTCCCAGGGGGATTTGTAGAGAGATTTGCTTTTCATCTTAGGTGATGAACAACTCAATCTCAATCTGTCTGGAGCTCATCTAAAAGCTGACATGAGGGGAAAAGTGCTGAACTCACTTTCTATTCACACGCAAATGTGCACAGCAGCCACTGCAGCGGGGATACTGCAGCTCCACATACACGCCCCCTTATAAATACAGAATTAAAGAAACCAGCCAGACCTCCTCCGCCCAAGGCCCCAGACTAAACCCCCCCCCTAGACTACATCTGACAAAAAGGACTGACCACCACAGCTTTTAGCCTTTAAAAGTCCTAAGTTCTAATTAATGATAATAAAGGACCCATTAAACAGAGACTGTAGCCATGTAAACATTTTTAAGAAGAGATAAACCAGTGACAATATATATGTGAAAAGGTTACAGTGAAAAGGTTTTAATAAAATATCTGTTTATTCAGACTACAAGAATTCATTTGCTTATCCAACATCTGATTTGACTACACAACGCTTCATTATGTTAAACCAAATGTACTGGTGATGGCATTAAACAAATTCATGTAATGGCTGGGGAAATAGGTGACATCAGGAAATGTTATTTATATATCTATCGTCGCTTTTGACTTTTATGCATCATTTGAAAACAGCCGCTGCCATTTATACACTGTAAGATTTGCCGGATGAACGGACCAACTGAAATGACCCAGAAGTGCTCGGAAGGATGTCTGGTTCCACTGACTTACATTAAAATCGAATGAGGTTTTTGGCCTCTCCTGTAAATTTGCCATTTTGGAGATACTTGTTTTTCTTCGGACAGCGACGATATGTTTGCTTAAGGTTTAAAATTCAAATCTATATTGTTTTAGTCACACTGTATGTGTACACACACACACATATATACACACATTATAAATATATAAATATATATATGTGTGTGTGTGTGTGTGTGTGTGTGTGTGTGTGTGTGTGTGTGTGTGTGTGTAATAATATATATATATATATATATATATATATATATATATATATATATATATATATATATATATATATATACACATACATACATACATACATACATACACACACACACACACACACACACACACACGTGTGTATATATATATATATAATTTATTTATTTATATGGCAATACAGCAATACAGATGTAAATTTTGAACCTTAAGCAAACAATTTAACAATCACAGATCATCCTTGACAAAATATAGGTGCACCCAGAAGGAAACAACCAACAGGAATAAAACTTTATGGGTAGGTTTGACATTATGAGACATGCGAAAGTTTCAAATGTGTGATGTGAGCAAGGACGGGCCTTGAACCGGAGCGAAACCATTATGTTCTGAAATTTTACCAATGTTCACAAACTACATAATTTCCTGTTTCTTTCCAGTATGGGTTCTTTAACACCCAGTAAAGTGGTTGTAGAGAGGAAGAGAGACTTACACTGAACTGAGGGGTGACATGTGAAGTGCTGCCACCATAGTGCTCTCTAAAACAGTCACTAAAGGGCAAGAGGAGACCCATCGCCAAAATACGAGAGCAGAGCTTCTCTGCTTCTTCCTCAGATTCCGACTTCTCCTGCTGCTGGAAAAACCTCTCCAGTAGAGTACGACCTAAAGCGGACAGAGAAAGAAAGACAGGTGAGAAAGGAGGAAAAGAAAAAACAGAATACCATTTGCAAGATGGGAGAAAGAAAGAGAAATAAAAGTAAATCCAGACAGGTAACCAGTATGTGAAATCTAAACAAAACCAGCCAAGATATTAGATAAGATATTTAATAGTGTGTAGGGTTTGGCCAAGAAGAAACATTTACAAAATAAAGAGTGGCCCTAGAATCGAGCCTTGGGGAACACCACAGGTCCCTGAAACACATTCTAATATACACTCATCAAAGAACATAAAGTAGGGTAACAGAACATAAAGTAGGGTAGGGTCTCAAAGCATGGCATTGGGTGACCATGTTTGCTAACGTGACATGCCAGACATCTCAGCATAGAGTTGCAGCGGTTCCTAAAGGTCTCCTGTGACGACCCATCCCATGCAGCTTGAACATTGTGCAGTAGGGGTGGCGGTGGAGTGACACCAGGCCTTCTGGATTTGTGCTGCATGACAAACTGTTCATCTCAGCGCTGGCCATGCAGCCTGCACACTTGGCCTGCAGCCTCATCTCCAAGACCATAGCAGAAGCCATTCCTGAAGATGACCCGCTGAGTCACACAATGGCAGTCCAGGACAACACCACTGCAGTCTTCACTCACGAAACTCATCACTGCTCACTGTATGGGTCAGTCAGGTACAGCACTAAGGTCCTTTCATGCTTGCGTCATATGCACAATCGTGAGCAAATCTCTCATCACTTGCGGGTCTTGATGTCAATCCTACCCACCAAGTTTCATTCCTGTCAACTGAGTCCTTCTGAGTGAAAGTACTCTTTTGATGATGAGTAATTTTCAACAAAATTTGCAGGTACAAACTGAAATTTTAGCACAGCTCCTGAACCCTAACAAGCTCACTATATGTGCCCATTCAGGCAAATCATTTGTACATCTTTATACACTAATGGGCCCTTAGTGTATAAAGATGTACAAATGATTTGCCTGAATTTATGAATATTGGTGGTTGAAAAAAACAAAGAACTGCAAACATTACATCCCACAGTTCATGAACCATTACTACTTTGTAACACCAACAATTTTTTAATTGAAGCCATCTAGCAGCACCAACAGAATCACATGGACAAGTGCAGTTGTCCTGTTAATGCAGAGCTTTTCATAAGCAATTATTTCTTGAGTTATAGCGAGGGTTACATTCCTAGAAAATACAATCCAGACAAAGCAACGTCAAACAGAGGCTGAACCACATCTAGACATCCAAAAGATTAAGAGCGATGCAGAGAGACCGTCAGAAAGACAAACACAAACTACATATAAGTGAGGATTATATAAGTATTTAAATTTAATTATATTTAACTTTTCTATTCTCTCCATTAAACTTCACCATCAGATCTCTTGTCCATCATTGATGATAGCTGATTATATTGCCCTGTTGTCCAGACCTAAGTGACGCATACAGTAGCCCAGTAGTGATCAGCCTGACCAACAACTCACTCACTCTCCCTCTATTAGGCTACGATACAGTAAATTCCCCTTCTTCACCGACTGAAGTTCCTCTCCAAGAGAGAGCCATTAGTTGCTTACTACATCAAAGAAGAAACAAATCAACAGCAGGAGCAGATAAACACACATTTTCAATCACCACTTATAAAACAAGAGGTGATTTATGATGAGACACTCAGCAAGATATTATTGAAACTGATTTGTATGAGAAATATTATTTGGAAGATTTATTCGAGCGCCTGAGAAGTTTCTTTACTGAACTACACTTCGTATTTGGACACCGAGTTTAAAAGTATAATATATAACGTACACTGCTCAAAAAAATAAAGGGAACACTCAAATAACACATCCTAGATCTGAATAAATGAAATATTCCCATTGAATACTTTGTTCTGTACAAAGTTGAATGTGCTGACAACAAAATCACACAAAAATCACCAATGGAAATCAAATTTATTAACCAATGGAGGCCTGGATTTGGAGTCACACACAAAATTAAAGTGGAAAAACACACGACAGGCTGATCCAGCTTTGATGTAATGTCCTTGGAACCAGTCAGAATGAGGCTCAGTATTGTGTGTGGCCTCCACGTGCCTGTATGACCTCCCTACAACGCCTGGGCATGCTCCTGATGAGGTGGCGGATGGTCTCCTGAGGGATCTCCTCCCAGACCTGGACTAAAGCATCCGCCAACTCCTGGACAGTCTGTGGTGCAACGTGACGTTGGTGGATGGAGCGACACATGATGTCCCAGATGTGCTCAATCGGATTCAGGTCTGGGAAACGGGCGGGCCAGTCCATAGCTTCAGTGCCTTCATCTTGCAGGAACTGCTAACACAATCCAGCCACATGAGGTCCAGCATTGTCCTGCATTACGAGGAACCCAGGGCCAACCGCATCAGCATATGGTCTCACCAGGGGTCTGAGGATCTCATCTCGGTACCTAATGGCAGTCAGGCTACCTCTGGCGAGCACATGAAGGGCTGTGCAGCCCTCCAAAGAAATGCCACCCCACACCATTACTGACCCACTGCCAAACCGGTCATGTGTCTCCAGACTCTGTCACTTCTGTCACATGTGCTCAGTGTGAACCTGCTTTCATCTGTGAAGAGCACAGGGCACCAGTGGCGAATTTGCCAATCCTGGTGTTCTCTGGCAAATGCCAAGCGTCCTGCACGGTGTTGGGCTGTGAGCACAACCCCCATCTGTGGACGTCGGGCCCTCATACCATCCTCATGGAGTCGGTTTCTAAGCGTTTGTGCAGACACATGCACATTTGTGGCCTGCTGGAGGTCATTTTGCAGGGCTCTGGCAGAGCTCCTCCTGTTCCTCTTTGCACAAAGGCGAAGGTAGCGGTCCTGCTGCTGGGTTGTGGCCCTCCTACGGCCTCCTTCATGTCTCCTGGTGTACCGGCCTGTCTCCTGGTAGCGCCTCCAGGCTCTGGACACTACGCTGACAGACACAGCAAACCTTCTTGCCACAGCTCGCATTGATGTGCCATCCTGGATGAGCTGCACTACCTGAGCCACTTGTGTGGGTTGTAGAGTCTGTCTCATGCTACCACGAGTGTGAAAGCACCACCAACATTCAAAAGTGACCAAAACATCAGCCAGAAAGCATAGGTACTGAGAAGTGGTCTGTGGTCCCCACCTGCAGAACCACTCCTTTACTGAGTGTGTCTTATTAATTGGCGATAATTTCCACCTGCTGTCTATTCCATTTGCACAACAGCATGTGAAATTGATTGTCAGTGTTGCTTCCAAAGTGGACAGTTTGATTCCACAGAAGTTTGATTTACTTGGAGTTATATTGTGTTGTTTAAGTGTTCCCTGAACAGAGTAATATAAATAAATAAAAAATCCGTCTGACTAAACCTGATTTAAATAGGGCTATGAACGAGTCAGCACCCACAGCTGAAGCAAAAACAAACAAAATGACTTCGATACAGAACAAGTATCCTCTGTGTGCATGAGTACATCCTCCAACCTCCTAACTGCAGACACAGTAGGGTTCCTAAGCACTGTTGGCTCATCTGAAATGAGTCATCCTGCCGCAGTAAGATCAGTCCCTCTTCCCCACCTTAACCCACTCTCTATTTCTTTCTCCCTTTCCTCCTCACGTCCTTCCATATTGATTCTAATTGTGACTCACTTTGACAGTGAGATTCTCTTCTCCTTAAAATCTCGCTCTCCCACTTATACACACACGTGCTAAAATCAGGCTCTAAAATAAGCACCACACTGTCAATACCGTTCGGTTTGAGAGTAAGACAGTTTGCATGTCCTTTAAAGCCCAATAAACCTGAACTTGGCTCATAAATATATTGATACAGCACATCAAGGGTGTTTTGATTAATGCTTAACAGTACAAAACAAATTCAACCCAACAGGGACACTCACTTGAGAGAGTCTCACATAAAGCAAAAACAAAACATTGTTTTCAAACTGGTGTGATTTGGCTATTCAGTTTTACTACTCATGATCAGTTGCAGAAGTTCATGATATTAATGTAGATTAACATTAGTCACTGGCATGATGCAAATGGTCTCTTTTCTACTTTAGCATAGGGCTGGGGGATAGCCAATAGAGTCAACCCCAACATTTTCAAATACAGGGGTTGGAAAATGAAACTGAAACACCTGTCATTTTAGTGTGGGAGGTCTCATGGCTAAGTTGGACCAGCCTGGTGGCCAATCTTCATTAATTGCACATTGCACCAGTAAGAGCAGAGTGTGAAGGTTCAGTTAGCAGGTAAGAGCACAGTTCTGCTCAAAATACTGCAATGCACACAGCATTATGGGTGACATACCAGAGTTCAAAAGAGGACAGCAAGTCTTTATGATGTATCAAGAGTGTGATAATGTCAGCATACCACCAAGAAGGACGAACCACATCCCACAGGATTAACTGTGGACGCAGGAGGAAGCTGTCTGAAAGGGATGTTCGGGTGCTAACCCGGACTGTATCCAAAAAACATAAAACCACGGCTGCCCAACTGACGCTGTATTGGCCGCAAAAGGAGGCCCTACACCATACTAATAAATGATTGTGGTCTAAAACCAGATGTTTCAGTTTCATTGTCCAACCCCTGTAGATAATCATCACATTTAGGACTGAGAATAACTGCATTACCAGAACATGGAGCTAATTACTCTCATCACTTCGTTTTTCTTTTCTTTTTTCTTTTTTTGCTGGTGAAAGTTGATTCACCATGACTAATCACACTGGACATCAGTTCACTACTTCACTGACAGCTCTCGCAAGCTGCGTTAACGTCTTTAGTCTGTCGTATTAAACTAAACTCACGAGAGGTGTGAGGGTGAGCATGGCAAAAAAGAAAGAAAAAAAAATGTTTTAGCTGTCTGGTAAGCACAGCTTTGCTATCAGGTTACACTGTTTAGTTTCACAGCACCTTGAGCTTCAGTTCGAACAACAAACATTAACTGGATCAGTACATCAGTGATGGAACAGACCATCACTCCTACCACATCCACATCACACCATTCAAACAAGATAGAACACGCTAGCCAATTTCTCCATCCTGTACTAGCAATTTGATGATTAAAGAACCACAATGTATCTGATATCGTTGTAAAACACCACAGATCATTAACCGAAGTGTGATTTTCCTACACAAGACCTACATCATGCTTTTATGCATGTTTAAACTGAAATCTGAGCTTTTTGTTTGTTTGGCTTTTTGTTTGGCTGTGCTGTTCCTTTATGTTCAACAGTCGTTTCGGCTGTAGTACACTACTAAAGTGTAAAAGGATGAGTTTGCCCTAGACCAGTAGAGTAGTGTCACTGTTCTTAGAGTGGAAAAGCACACCAGGACTATTTAATGAATGCCAAATAAGTACTTCACCAATGTTCCAGCTGAATCTGTTTGAAAAGAAGAAGTGCCTAAATGTGAGTATCTACCCAGAACACAAGGAGAATAAGGTATGGGGACAAAGTGCTACGTGCACTCAATGCTGCATTTAAAGAAATTACGCAATACTATCAGTGGCTAAATCAGCTTTAGCTGTTAACAACTCCTACTTTAAGTTAGATAAAATTCCTTTGTCTAAAACCTCACCTGGATTAGTTAATATACTAGCTTGACAGCATATTTACAGACGTCAAGTTAACCAAGAGTTTCAGATTGTCCCTTTTGTTTAAAGCAATGTTTAGCGTTATGAAAACTAAAATGTGGCTCTCTAATATCTGAACTAATATCTGGCTCTCTTTGCCCTTTGGAGGCCAATCATATTTCAAAACTTTGGCCTTTCAAAAACATTCATCCTTCAACTTAAGTCATCAAATTTGTCTGGAGTATAAACGGCACTTACACAGATCGTTCCAGAGAGCACCTTTAACTACAAGCTAACATGCTCTTGCCGCAAAGTCAAACCTCAGTATTCGTCAATAGATAGGTTTACCGTCTCCCACCTTTAGTTTTTTAGCACATTAAGGCAGCCTGCAATCTTGCAATATCTTCTTGTATTTTGCCAATCCACGCATCCTTCACTTTTAGCAAGCTGCCCAATCTCTTCTGGGAAAAAGTATCGCCACAATAAGATGCCATCACCCAATACCTCACTACTGGAAGGAGTTGAGGAATGGACAGTGTCAGGCTCATGCTACCAAATAAGCGTTTGGATTTTTCCATCTCATCCGACCACTAAAACCTGTCTCACATTCACATAGGTCCAAGCATGCCTTGATGCATTTTTCCTTAAGTAACTTTCCTTCTAGCCATCCTCCTATTTAGGCCAGATGAAATCTGAGCTTGATATCACAGACTGGTAAAGCTTCACTTTAATCTCAGCCACTCAACTCTGTAGCACTACAAGATTGAACGTGGGCCTCTTGGTGACTTCCATCACAAGTCCCTTTTTTGTTTTGAGAGATGTCTTTAACTATATATGACGTAGCTTTTTTTTGCCTATATATGATGTAGGACTTTTTTTTAATCTATGTGCAAGAAACTCTATTTTATAGTATAAAATATATTAGTACACCAACCACCAAAACAAATGCACAGGCTTGCTAATGCTAGCTGTGCACCTTAACACACTTGTTCATGTTGTGTAGTAGTGCAAGATGTAGTGCAAGATTCTAATGGCTGAAGATACATTGCAATACTGCCAACACATAACCAGAACTGCTGCATGCCGTCATAGCTGCGCAGAAACTATTTAAAATTAATATTGTGTTTCTGAGGCTCGATAAAGGATCACAAAACATAACATTGCAATAACTTCACAATTTGAGGCTAATTGCAAACCGTGTCCTCGTAAACTTGGAGCTTCCACCTCACAAATGCTGAAACAATTTTCATGTAGCAATATGACACATTATCTGTATCACTAAAAGCAGCAGAAAATGTATCATTTTTGATCTGAAAAATCTGATGACTTTTGGAGAAATGGAATACTTTAAGACAATGGCTCTTGTAAACAATTATATTAAATTATTTGGCTACACTATTCTAAAACTCTCCAAAATGTACTCTGATTGGACAACGAACAGCTTCTAAATGGAAGAACATTCTCATGGAGAAATCACTTTCCAATGCCAACAATAAAACAGGCTTCTTTCAGGATGACTTATCATGCACAACTTAAATGTGTATAGCTATGACTGTCTACGATTGTGTGACGAGCAGCTGTGCTTTGAGTATCAAACTTTGACCTCTCTAAACATTCACTAATCAACACCATCAGACTAGCCTACTAGTGTCAACCTCATGAGCATCATCTATTAGTACAAAATGGTCCAGCACACTGTCTGACTGTCAATCTGTATCTCCCGGTGCACTACCGCTAACAGTTCTAATTTAATTAGTACCAGTCCATTGGCTTCATTAGTCAATATCAGTTTAACCCAAGGCACTCTAGCGTAACAGCATCCAATCACGACACACACAAATACACACAGGCTTTTCAAAGGAAAGAGCACTACATGGGACGTTTGTCCCTATATGGGGATTATGGTCTGATGCAGATATCACATTTTTTACATACATATCTGCTACCACTGACATAAAAAGTTGAAACTGATATCTACCTCGACCAGCATAACGGTTGTAACAATGTTCTCCACAGAATCAAAATACAGTAAAAAATAAAGCAGTTAAAATGAACAACATTAACTAAACATCACACCAACTACAGGACAACAGTCAACAACACTTCCCATCCCACAGAAGTTGGGATTAACAGCACCTTCATGATATGACACCTGGCATGCCACAAAATTTCATCCACCAAAGCACTTTGGCCAAAAGAAGTGGGACTCTCAGAGAAGGTGAAGAAGATTAAATAGGATTGTAACAGACATGTTGATTTCTCACACAAACCATGTGAGTTTTTAGCCAGGAATTCTTACTTCACAATGTTCATAATTCATCTAGCACCATATATAATATCAGCACCAGGCTACATTATCAAACCTTGGTCTTCAGACCATCTATTATCAGATCTGTTATAGCAAACCTATCAGAATGCCAAAGACAGACAAGATAATAGCCACTGGGGAACTGCAATGAGGGGGCTCAGAAACATAGTTCTGTTCTCATAGGAATTTTAGACATGCAGATCAAAACCTGTTACATATAATAAAAAAATGAACAAACCAAAATCTACACTATATCTGGAAAAGAACCTCCAAACTGTGCCCTCATGTCTGCCAGAAGAAAAGTCAACTGAAATTCCCACCGTTATCTTCTACCTCCGATGTAGTATGTAAACACTTCCTTGTTCAAAGCCTACCTTTCACTCGCTCAGGGTCAAGCACCAGTGTGTCATTGCCCCAGACCTGACAAGTAAAATCATGTTTGAAATGTTCATTACACTAATCATTATGACTGACCCAGGCATCCTTTTTTGCGAAGTCACTTATAAATATCCACATATTCTGCCTACAGCAGTTTAGCTCTGACCGTTAGAAAAATGTAGGGCTGCCCTCTAGAAGTCGACGAGTCAAATCGTAAGTCGGAGACCCTTTAAGTCGACTGACAAATGTGACCTTTTTTTATTCGTAAAACAGACTAAAGCTTACTAAAATACACAAGAACTTTAAGAATGTAAAAAGACATTTTAACAACTATTAAAAGGGGAATAATAAATATATATGTAAGTTCTAGCTGGGCTGTGACGCATGCTTGCTAAAAAATGTAATCCACGTGACAATGTGCGCTGGCGGTTCACCGCTGAAGGAAGCTAAATCTGATAAATGGTAAATAAAGATGGTAAATAAATCTGATAAGTAAAGATAAATGGAGGGAACGATGTCTCAGAGAAAGCCTGGAGTCTGGAGGAGCTTTCGAAGAAGACAACCCAAACAAATGAAACCCAACTCTGGTCTTCATTTAGTCAGACATCAAACATTGCTTCACACGAGTGAGCTGACTTTCGTTTAGACATAATGGCTTTTTTAAGTGAAGGAAAAACGGGCAGAAGACGTTTGTTTTATTATAATTCTGTTATTTTAGAACCTAAATTACAGATACTTATATTTATTTGTCTATAGCTACGATTATTTTTAATTAAAGATAAATACGCCTGCCGATAAACGAGAAATAATTATTTTAGTGCGGGTAATGATACCCTATAAATAATTTAAATATGGACTAATTTGGTTTTATTTAGCAGGTCATTATTAATGAGAGATGGGAAGGCGAAGGGTCCTCCTACTGAAGAAGCTGTTAGAAGTGAAATTTAAAAGACTATAAGCTTTTAGCTCTTTTAGTTCAGAAATATCTTCCTGTGACTCTGCTGACTTTCTAAATTAGGAGGACATCAGATCTGAAATGTATGCAAACTGATTTACTGATTACTAGATAATGACCATGGAGAAAAATACGAAAACACAAACGAATCGTCGGCCAGGACGGGCCGATTCGACTGACAAAATTCGGGTACAGCCTTGGTCATAAGTGATATTGTTAAAATGTAAATTTTTTGCTGTATAAGCAAAAAACTAACATCTCCCTTAAGGAAAAAGAAAATAAATACAAAACTGCCAGTGTAGCTTTACTGTTCAAAATCACTAGTCACTGATCAGAAGCACTGCTCTTATCAAGCTACGTGACTGCTAATGACTCCACTGGTGGAATTTATAGCCTGCGAAACATGAATGGGTTCCATGATCAGTTGAAAAACAGTCAGCATACAGCCTGAACAGCTTCATCTATTCATGAATATTATCAGTTTATAACATGCTTATAAAACTCACTGAAATTATGCAGATTTGTTGTGACAGTTGCTTTTACTGCCCCATAGAGTAAAATCTTCTCTTGGTAATGAAAAGAACAGTGAGAGTTGGAACAGACTTCACATTTTAACTGTTGTACTAGTTCAGTTTAGAGGTGTTCTAGCCTTTGCATATTTTGTAACATTTTGCCATTTATCTGAATTCTTGAATTACTTGTTTCATCATGTGAAAAATCCCACTGCAGGGAAGCATGTATGGGACTCCGAACACTACCTAGTGACCAATCAAATGACATCACCCATTACTTCAAGTTCTCTGGCCACAGCACTTAACCGTGTGTTTATCATCAAATCCCTGCCAGCCCTGCTGACTGCCTATGAGGGGCAGTGATACTGAAAACTCAATGCACCATACTGAGGCACAGAGCCCGGCTGGTCCATTTCTGTCTAAAAGCCTGCCCTGATAGCTAATGAAGGACACAAACCACACACCCCTCCCCCCGCCTCTTTACACACATGTTCAGCTGGAGAGGGGAAAAATGGCTGGGTGTGACAAGCAGGGAGACAGAATGAAGGAGATGGAGAAAGAACACACACAAATCCAAAGAACACATAAGCCAAGAGGAATCAGTGAATTTAAATTTGTGCTAGTAAATGAACTGAAAACCAAAATATTCACAGCAGTAGCTTCTGATTTTAGTAGGTTCAGATAAGAACCATAAAAGTCTGTTTGCTATGCGGTTTTTTAATTATTAAAATCAGTGTGTAGATGTGTGTTGATTTACAAAATGTCCATTGCGATCAATAAAGTATCTATCCATCCATCTATCTAAAATAAAGGGAGAGAACCTGATTGACTGCAAGTGTGCACCAACACAGATTCACATGTGAAAGAGAGAGATAAGTGAATGTGTTGCCAGGCATGTTCAATACTGTGCAGTGTA